>JAQQSZ010003982.1:0-14293 GCA_028646595.1 Phalanger gymnotis
AAAGATAGAGTGGGGTACATTATCTCACATAAAAGTGGCAAGAAAAAGCAGTTCTGTAGGAAGAGAAGAGAAGGCAGGTGAGGGGGAATTAGTGAATCTTGCCCTCATCAGATGTGACCTGAAGAGGGAATACCATACATACTCAGTTGGGTATCTTACCCAATAGGAAAGAAGGAGGAAGAAGATAAAAAAGGGGGGATGATGGAAGGGAGGGCAGATGGGGTTCAAAAACAAACACTTTCGAAAAGGGACAGGGTCAAGGGAGAAAATTCAATAAAGGGGGATAGGTTAGGAAGACGCAAAATACAGTTAGTCTTTCAAACATGAGTATTGTGGAAGGGTTATACATAATGATACGCATGTGGCTCATGTTGAATTGCTTGACTTCTTAGGGAGGGTGCATGGGAAGGGAACGGGGAGAGAATTTGGAACTCAAGGTTTTAAAAAATAGGTGTTCAAAAGTGAAAAAAAAGAATGAGGTGAGTCTGGTCATATGGTTGTGACAAGATAGGGCCTGAAATCTAAAGCAGGAATAGGAGAGAGAGGTTACACGATTGGATATAACAGATTGTAGAGCAAAAATAAATAAGGTCAACAAGCTGGATAAGAAATAGACAAGCTGATAGGTTGAAAAAGCAAATTTTAGACAAAAAATTTACTCTATGTATTCTTCTCCAGAAGGATTAGTTTCACTGAAAACTGATGCTTCCTTGGGGAGGTCCAGAACTTCAAGCAGGTAGCCTCACTCTGTATTGTTAATGGACAGTACCTCCTAATAACGCCTAGAAATTCCAGACCATTAGGACATCGGTTTCTTCAGTCCAATAATACTGTTACTCTAATTTTAGGAGGCTGTGCTTCTTCCTAGGAGTTGGTTGAGGACTTTGACAATACCCATTCTAACCCATTTCTTTTGGGTGAATGGTTAATTTGATCCCTGGGAGTAGGATGGTTCCTGGGGAGAGGACAAAAATTATATACTTATCAGAGACAAATTGATTTAGCAGTTCATTTTTTTAAATCAATGGTAACTATTTCCCTTTCCCTGCCATCATTTGCTGCAACTATATTGGATATATCCTATCACGTTAAGACCTTTTCATCTTCCCCAGTCTTCTGATCCATATTTCCCACATCTTAGTATTGTTTCTGTTCCATATTTTATTGTGTTGTTATTATTACTGAGTTGTTTCAGTCTCCATGACCCCATTTGGGGTTTTCTTGGCAAAGGTACTGGAGTGGTTTCACATTCCCTTCTCCAGCTCATTTTACAGATGTGAAAGCTGAGGCAAACAAGGTTAAGTGACTTGCCCAGGCTCACACAGTTCATAAGTATCCGAGGCAGGATTTGAACTCAGGTTCTTCTGACCCCAGGACCAGTTCTCTATCTACTGTGTCACATAGGTACCCTTAAGATATTATAAATAAGTATAAATAAAAGCTGGCAAATTATCATTAGGTTTGGGAGCAAGTAATAGCAATGGGAAATGGGAGATGAGTCACTTTCTGTCACAAATATTTACCATAGGGTATATGAGTGAGCAATTATTTAGAACATAAGCCTTGATGAAAGAAAAATAGTACATAGCTTCAACCTTCTACAGAGGTAAATTAGGTAGCCACCTAATAGTATGTTTTGTAGGTTCCAAGAAATATAAAGTATCCTCCCCCTGACAGCACCCCACAAACAAAATCGTCCCCTCCTCTTTATGATTCCTGAAAGTATAGTTTAAAATTCATTAATTTGACATGCCATTTCCCCCCTGTTGATATGTATATGTTGGACATGAAAGTAATAAATGCCTGAAAAGAGAGAACATTATCAAACGCCACCAGAAGGTTCAAGGAGGTGGTTGGGGAGGGGTAATTGGAGACACAGAAGGGGGAGTGGCACCAGAGTTACGTTTTTCTCTCTGTACAATCTTGCCTCAAACTGGTCATAGCTACGGCTAGGGATATGGAAGAAGAGAGTCCAGAAACGAGAGTTAAAGGACTGGGGAATTTAGGCCATCAGTATTTACAGAAGGTTTCAGAAGCAACTAAAAATGGTGTTTGTTGTTTTTGTAATAACCTTGACTTTCTGCAACCATCTCAAGTCTATTCACATTGAGCTCTGAAAGATGTATTTGCTGAATGGGTACAAAGGGATAAAACCACTTTAAACTAACTAGGTTGTAAAATAGACAGATCTTTTTAGACCAAAGTCAGAACACTTTGAAACTGTACACAAAGGAAAAGACTGTATGAATCCCTAGCAAATTTAGTATCAAGCATATCTTGTAAATAGGTTGAAAAAATCAGGTTTCCATCAATCGCCAGCACCCAAACAATTTGCCAATTAACCCTAAGTCAATATCATTTGATCATGTAGGTAACACAGCTAACCAACAATACCTTGATTTTTCCATATTCTTTTCACAGGTAGAGCCAGGGAGAAGTCTGGAATAAGGAGACAAGCTTAGGCTAAAGACTAAGGTTGGAGTGCAAGGAAATGTCATATACAGAAGTTTCTCCTTCAGGGAGAACCTCAGGTTTTTTTAATATATATTTGAGGTTCTGAACAACTTCATAGGATCATAGAATTTAAGTTGAAATGGACCTTAAGGGAAAAATCAAGTTCAAAGGATGAGAAAAATAAAATATAGAAATATAAAAAATATAGAAAACTAAAGGGACTTGACAATGTTATACAGCTGGTAAATTTCTGAATCACTTTTTGAACCCAAGAACTTCTTCACTTCTAATTCAGTTTTCTACCTACACAGTGATGAGTCATTTCATAGGAAATCAGGCTTCTGAGCTAAGTGGGTAGAAACAGACAAGTTCTTAGATTAGAAATAGAAGTCAATGGCCAGACTCAGAGTTCAAGGGTTGAGTGAAGACATGTGATTTGGGGTTCGGTCCCAGGAAAAGAGAACATTTGTAAATAATTCGTAAAATGTATTGCACTGAGTTTTTTGTGAGTAGGAATTTAAAAAAAAATTCCTATAAATATGTAAACCTGGTCCCACATGTGCATATCCCTAGTAAGCTTCAGCTAGGGTTGCCCCCACCCTATTTTCTCCAACAATATTCATTGTGAGAGAAATCTGGCTCTATGTGGTGGCAGACATTGCTGAGTATTGAATACATGTGTATGTATGTATAATACAGCTATACATATATAAAACACACATACAAAACTCACATGTATATGCATATAATTTAAAATATATACTATATGTGAGCACAATCTATAATATAAATAGGAAAGTTAAAATTTAGTCCTCAACATTTTCTGCTTTTATCTGGCTTTAATTTGGGTGCAATAGGTTTCTTTCTGGCTTTGGGCATTATCAGCTCCTTTTAATAGCAGATCCTGGAAGAGTACACTAAATGTTACCCCTACTTTAGAAATGGCTAGGCTATAGCTGCCTAACACTTCTGCGACCAAGAAAGTTTAAGAAATGTTGGTAATTACATCCTTCCTTCAGAGGTCCTTCCATTAATCTTAAGGAAGAGGGAGGATAAAAAATTAAGAGGCTTGCTGCAGTACTTTAAGGACTTACGGTTTTTTGATTTGTCTTGTTCCCTTCTTTAGCCAACTTGCCAACGATTCAGGGAATTTGAGGATATTTCTGTGTGCCTAGAAAAGGTCAGATAACCTCTATCCAGAAGTTTCATCCTCAGATTTTAGGGGGATTAGGGCAAGACTCAAATGAGTTCTGACTTAGGCATGATGCCAACAACATACAGTAAACCTATCCTTTACACAACTGGCCAGTTTCCAGACATCTTGGCACTTGGGAACTGACTGTATTTTTAAAATGAGAACCAAACAATGTCAGATTGTCAGTTCTAAGGCTATATAGAGGTAGTTTGGCTTAGCTAGAGAAAACATAAGAGGGAAAAAAAGCATTTATTTGGCATCCAGAGACTGGGGTTCAAGTCACAATTCTAACACGTACTATTTTGTGACCTTGGACAACTTACTTCATACCTTTGACCTTAGTGTTCTCATCTGTAAAATAAGACAGTTTAGCTCAGTGACCTCTAAGATCCCTTGTGCAGCTTAATTATAATATTTATTCTCAGAACCTTTGTCTAACATAATCAATGTGATTAACTTTCAACATTCAGCTCAAGTGCCGACTTTTACATGAAGTCATTCCTGATTCCTTTCAGTATTTAGTGGCCTTTAATACAAGTCAACTCCTATTTATTTATTGTTGGGCATTTTGTATGTACGTACCTACATCTATTTATCCCCAGCATGAATTTAAATTCTTTAAGGCCAATTTATTCTCTGTATTTCCAGTGCCTTGGACAGTACTTAGCATGTAGTAGACTCTTAATAAATGCTTGCTGATTGATTAATAATTTGAAGTCAAATTCTAATAACTGTACACTTTAGAAACACCTCAAGAAAAGCCATTAAGTCATAGTTTCCCAATGAAAGTTAGCCTGGGAACCATATTATGTGTAAGAAAAGCAAAATAATAAAATTAGATTGAATGGCAATAGGATTGGAGTAGACCATTTCAGAAGGAAACAATTCACATTAAAACATGTTTTATTGGTTGGCTCAATAAGACAACAGAAGTTGATGGTAGAGTAGAAATGCATTAGGAGATTGAGTGTGTTACTAAGAGACAGAGGAAGCAAAGAATCATTGGGCCAGAGCACAGAGATTCCATGTTGATTAGAAAAGGAAGAATTGATAGAATAAACTAAGGAAGCTCATTTTATTTAAAGGTTAGTGAATAAAAGATTAGTAATTAAATGTTAGGTGAAGGTTTTATATTCTAGGGAAATGAACTTAGGTTCAGCCAAAAGGAAGCATCATTAGCACCTATTAGACTAATTTATAGCACTAGAAACAGAAACTATTATTTTGTTTACAGTTAATTATAATATGATTTACTGTTTCAGTTCTTTCCATTTCCCAAACAAAACTCTTACTTCAGGTAATAAAAGAGTAAAAAAAAATAAAATCAAATAAGTAAAAATACTCTTTATGAGTTCTACATGGATTGGGAAGCATTAAAATCAAATATTCAGAGACTAAAATCAAAGTTTTTTTATAATTTAAAAATTAAAGTTGAATAAAAATTCTTTTGCTCAATAAGTGAACTGCAAAGGACTCCATTATTCTATATCATCATAAAAATTTTGAGTATATGAATTTTAATTCTCTGAAAATAAAGTTGATTTTTCCTCTTTTTTCATGTCTCTTTATGGAAATGAGTTTGCCATGATGCAAGATTCTTTTCTGTCTCTTAATGTGATTCTGAATTTATTGCAACACCTGATGGTAAGAATAGTATTATTTACTAAAATCCTGCTGGGTGGGTAGCATTATGGAAGGTTCAGAAGAGCACACAAGGATTAAATAAAACTTGGTCATTGTGCTCAAGGATTCCACAGTCCAGTAATTGGATAGAACATCAACAGATGTATTTGTAATATACAATAAAATATGATAAGATTAGGCAAGTTACTTTATGTCTCAGAGTCTGTTTCCTCATTAAAATGAGGTAATGATAATGCCTACATCATAGGGATAATCAAGTAATACATTGTATAGAAAGCACTTTGCAAACCCTAAAGTGGTATACACATGTGACCTATGATAAAGATGATGATGCTATCAAAAATGCTATGGTATATCTGAGTTGGTTATTACTAGCTAGGGGAAAGGCATGGCAAGAATTGAAAGAGGTGGCATTAAGGTGGGTTTTAAAGTATGGTAGCAATTCAGTAGGTAATGATAAAGAGAGATGACATTCCATGCATGGAGACAAATGGAACAAAGGCTCATAGGCAAGAGTGTGCAACATGAGTTTGGAGGAAAGAAAATAGTTCTTTCTAGCTGGAGTACAGAGGATATGGAGGGAAGTAGACTGAAAAAGTACTAGGAAAAGCTACTTCGCTTACGTTGTGGAGGTCCATGAATACCAAATAGAGGAATCTGAACTTTATTTGGTAAGTAGCAGGAAGTCATTGGAGATTTCTGAACAGAGCAGTGACACACACACACACACACACACACACACACACACACAAAATCTAAGAACAAAAAAGATTATTCTTGGTGTGATATGAAGAATGGACTGGGAGAGAGACTTCAGGTGTGAAGATATTTATGAAGGCTACTATAGTAAACAAGATATATAGGTGGTAATAAGAAACTGAATTAGGGAACCTGAGCCTCACTATCCTCATCTATAAAATACAGATAATAATGCTTACAGTACCTAGATAAGTACCTAGATAAGGGTACCTAGATAAAGAGCAAGTGACATAATATAATGTATGGAAAACACTTTGTGATCATAAAGGCATGTAATAATAATAATCAACATAATAATAATGATAATGATGGTGATGATTATACTAGCCAATCTTTAATGTATTGGTAATTTCCAAAATTAAGTCCTATTAGATGGCAGTCTCTTGAGCAAACTTACCAAGCCAAGTGTCTGATTCTGAGGGCAATTTATTTGGAAAAAGTGTATTTTCTTTAATATTGATTTTTATTTTGCTACACATATCAACCTGGAGCAAACACAGGGCTGATAAATCCAGGTAACTTTTTTGCAAACATACAAGCACCTGAATGTAAAATTGCATTTTCATTTTCAATTTTTCTTCTTCACTATTTTTTAATCAATACCAAATAGTTTTGATAACTGCTGTTCCTTTCAACATAGCTTGATGTCTGGAATTTCTATTCCCCATTTGTCCCTATCTTTTCTTATTGTTTGCCTTGATATAGATTTTTTTGGCTCCAAATGTTTTTTTTTTAATTTTATTGAGTTCTATTGAATTCTATGTCATCATGTTTTGATAGGTTTAGCTCTAAAACTGTAAATAAAAGTTGGTATTGTTTTCATTTTTATAATTTTGACATGGTCCAGACATGCATACTCAATATTCCTTCAACTACTTAAGTTATCTTTTAGCTATTAAAAAAAACACTTTGTAAGTAATAATAATAGCTGAATTTATATGGCATTTACTCTGTATCAGGCACTGTGCTAAGCATTTTACAGTTACTAACTAATTTTATTCAGATTATCCCTATTTTACATACAAAGAAACTGAGGTAAACAGAGGTTAAGTCACTTGGCCAAAGTCACATAGCTAGTAAGAGTCTGAGGTCGAAGTTGAACTGAGGTCTTCCTGACTCCAGGCCTGGCTCTTATCCACTACAAATGTTAGCTGTTCTTCCCCTTCCCATGCCTATTTCTATCTCTCTCTCTCTGTCTCTGTCTCTCTGTGTCTCTTTGTCTCTGCCCCTACCCACCCCTCTCGTGGCACACACATACACACACACACATATATTTCTTGGAATTAAATTTCTGTTTCTATTATTGTCTCTTTGATCTTGTTACTATTATATAGAAATGTTGCTGGTTTGGGAAGTTTTAATCTGTAGCCTGAAATTTTGCTGAAGTGATTAATCATCTCAATTAGTATCTTTACTGATTATCCAAGATTTCCTAATTAAACCATAATATCATTAGCAAATAGAGATACTTTTATCTTCTATTTTACCATTTTATGCCTTTATTTTCTTCTTGTCTCTTACTGTTATTGTTAGCATTTACAGAACTATATTAAATAAAGGTTGGAAGCTTATATAACCTTGTTTTAATTCTGTCTTTACTGAGAATGTTTCCAGTATATATAGAGCATATGTTTATAATGCTTGATTTTGTTTTACATAGTTACTTTTTTGTGGTCAAAAAACCCCTATTATTCATAGGAAGGAGTTGAATCATTCTTATTGAAGATACTGGAGTTGAATTAACTTATCACATAAAATAACTTAATAAAGGTAAACAAGTCCATATTTGAAGAAAAAAAGTAATAAATGTTTAAATGATGCAAAAGAGGGACTAACTCTCCCTTTTAAGGAAGTGTGACCTTATCTGGATGTCATTGAAGAATATAGTGAAAACATTTATTGGAAAAACCCCTGAATGGGGAATAAGATACAATTTCCTATGAAAAGGATGATACTGGAAAGAGGAATGATTGAATTTGGATTTCATTGGAAGATGGAGGACATGCCACTGATCAGAAGTATGTAATCAAAGTGGCAGAGAAGTTGTGATAGAGGGAATATTAAAACAAATTTTGATCATAATTGGACAAGAGAAGAGACAAAATGAAATCATAAAGCAATGTAGGAAGGGAAGAGGAAGAGAGAAGGAGAGAAAATAAGAACAAAGGTAGAATCACAAAGCTGCAGCTTAGGTTGGGTAAAACATAGTGTTAGGGATGTGTTGGAAACAGTTTTTATCAACTAAAAAAAGCCCTATTTGTAACTTTCAGTGTAAACATCTGCAATCAGAAATTGGTAAACACTAAATCAGGGCTCGATTAATTTTGTATTTTCTTTTATCATCTGGACCCATGAAAAAATAGAAAATATTAATAATGCAGACTAAACATAAAAGTTTGTGTGGGGTCTGTGTGTATAGTATTGGGGTGCGCATATATCCAAGGGAGTGATGCTAAAAGTTTAGCCTTCTGTATATACATATACATACTTACATATAAACATAAACATAAATAAACTTGCGTATATACACATCTATCTATATACAAGTTTTTAAACTTTTAGCACCACACTCTTGAATGTATGTGTACCTAAAAACTAGAATCAATTTGTTGCAAACAAAACAAGCTGAAAGGACTGAGTACTGATTATATAAAAAGTATACTGGAAACTTCCAAGGGGAAGCCACAATGGTAGAGTAGAGAAAGTACTCAGCCAAGTTCTCCTGATATTCATTTGGAAACAACTTTAAAACAATACCTCACATCAAGTTCTGGCATAGCAGAGCCAACCAAAGGACAGAGTCAGGCAATCTTACAGGGACCCAAAAACCAAGAGGTTGTAAATAAAGATCTGTGACATGGGGGTGGAAGCTGGCCCAGTGGTGATAACAGAAACAGCATCATGTTTTGTGTCTCTAAATCCAGAGACAGTAAAAGGATTTGACAACTGGTCATAAAGATATTATAGGGGACCCCTGCGCTAGCACTAGAAAAAAGATTGGACACTGTTTGTTAAATCAATTGCCTATGCCCATTTCTAGGTCATAGTTCAATGGCAGAGAGGGAGCACTTTGGGGCCAGAGGGAATAGGAGTGGTGAGACGAGCAGGATCACTTTTATTCACTATGGATCAAGGACCATGATAAACAGCATCATGTTTGGTACCAAGGAATAAGTCATCCTAAGGAGCAGTATTTATTGCAATCCCAAGAGATCAAGGACCCTTCCTGGGTAAGGGCGAGATTTCTGCCCAGGAGAGCAGGAAACACACTTCTAACCAGATCACACCACCTTGAAAGTACTGAAAACTTCCAAACACCCAGAAGTAACTCTGAAAAGAAGAGTGCATAAAAGCCTGAAGTTTAAGACAGTGCTCCCTCCACTCTACTCATATCATGCCTGGAACAGAGCCCAAGATAAAGTACAAAACGAAAAATTAGTGTGCAATAATAAACAGAAAATGAAAAAAAGAACCTCATTACACAAAACTACATGGTAACAAGAAGATCAAGGCACAAACTCAGATCAAATAAATGAAAGTCAAAGCAGTTACAAGCAAAATTTCAAAGAAAAAAAATGTGAACTGAGTGCAACCCCATTAAACATTCCCAGAAGAGTTAAAAAAAACAATTTTCAAAATCAAATAAGAAGGTAGAGGAAATATTAGGGAAGAAAATGTAAGTAAAGGAGAATATTATGAAGAAGAAAAGCAATTAATAGCTTGAAAAAAGAGGCACTGTAGTACAGAAGAAAATAACACAAAACGGACAGAAAATACAATTGGTAATATGTATTTTTCTTACCCAGCAAAGAAGTAGAAAGGGAAGGGATTAAGAGAAACTGTGAGGACAAAAAGCAGGGCAGATAAAAGAAGGAAGTGATCAGAAGTAAAACAGTCTTTAGAAGAGGGACAGGATGAGATACACACACACACACACACAAACAAACACACACACACACACACAGAGAGAGAGAGAGACAGAGAGAGAGACAGAGAGAGAGACAGAGAGAGAGAGACAGAGAGACAGAGAGACAGAGAGACAGAGACAGAGAGAGACTAAGAGACAGAGAGACAGAGACAGACAGAAAGAGATGATAAATAGATGAAAGTAGGATGGGGGGATATACACAGCATGATAACTGGATGTGAATAGGATAAACTCAACCATAAGCCAGAGATTGATGGAATAGATTAGATGATTCCTTAATGTAGAAGCTTCTAGATCGTGTGTTATCCTGATTGTCTGTCCACAATACTCAAATTGTTCCTTTCTGGCTCCTTGCAGTATTTTCTCCTTGATCTGCGAGTTCTGGAATTTGGCCACAATATTCCTAGGAGTTTTCTTTTTGGGATCTTTTTTCAAGAGGCAATCAGTGGATTCTTCCATTTCTACTTTACTGTCTGGCTCTGGAATATCAGGGAAGTTTTCCTTGATAATTTCTTGAAAGATGATATCTAGGCTCTTTTTTTGATCATGACTTTCAGGTAGTCCAATAATTCTTAAATTATCTCTCCTGGATCTATTTTCCAGGTCAGTGGTTTTTCCAATGAGGTATTTTACATTGTCTTCCATTTTTTCATTCCTTTGGTTCTGTTTTATAATATCTTGATTTCTCATCAAGTCCATAGCTTCCACTTGCTCCAATCTAATTTTTAAGGTAGCATTTTCTTCAGTGGTCTTTTGGACCTCCTTCTCCATTTGGCTAATTCTACCTTTCAAAGTGTTCTTCTCATTGGCTTTTGGGACCTCTTTTGCCATTTGGGTTAGTCTATTTTAAGGTGTTATTTTCTTCAGTATTTTTTGGGGTCTCCTTTATCAAGTCATTGACTTGTTTTTCATGGTTTTCTTGCATCACTTATTTCTCTTCCAAATTTTCCTCTACTTCTCTAACTTGCTTTTCCACAGCCTTTTTGAGCTCTTTCATGTCTGAGACCAGTTCATGTTTTTCTTGGAGGATTTTATGTATGCTCTTTGAATTTGCTGACTCCTTCTGGCCGTATGTTTTGGACTTCTTTATCACCAAAGAAAGATTCCAAAGTCTGAGTCTGAATCTGAGAGCATTTTTGCTGCCTGGCCACATTCCCAGACAACTACTTGACCCTTTAATTTTTCATCAGGGTATGACTGCTTGTAGAGTAGAGAGTACTTTGTCCCAAGCTTGAGATGCTGCACTGTTTTTTTTCAGAGCTATTTCTACACAGAAAGCTCTGCTACACCAGGGCTCCTTATCCCCCAAGAACCACCAGCCTGGACCGTGACTCAGATCTAAGCAGGCTCTGCACTCCTGCTCTGATCAGCCACTTAATTCTTCCCACCAGGTGAGCCTAGGGCTGGAAGCAACTGAAGCTGTAGTTCTGTCCTCAGAGCTGCACCACCTCCACTGCCCCAGGGTGGTGGCCAAACTGCAAACTGTTTTCACTCTGTCCCTGCAGTTTTTCCCACTAACCTTCTCTGTTGTCTTTGATGTTTGAAGGTTGAGAAGTCTGGTAACTGCCACAGCTCACTGATTCAGGGTGCTAGGTCCTGTTCCACATGGTTCCTGGTCTGGTTGGTCTGGGTGAGCCCATGCTGGGCTCTGCTCCACTCTGTTCCCAGATCCATGCATAAACCTTACCCAGCTACCATCCAGGCTGTCCCGGGCTGCAGCTCTGCTTCCCTCTGCTATTTTGTGGGTTCTGCAGCTCAAGAATTTATTCAGAGCCATTTTTATAGGTGTTTGGAGGGTCCTGGAGGAGAGCTTTAGTTAAGTCCCTTCTTTCCAGCCGCCATCTTGCATGCAGATTCTTAAAAGGAAATTTAATTGAATTATTTGAATTATTAATTGAATTAATTTAAAATAAAGCAGAGAACAATATTAGTGAAGGACATAAACTTTATTCTCTTACATCAAGATAAATCTAACAATAAAACAAATAAGAAAGAAGCTAAGGAGATAAATAGAATTTTAGAAAAGTTAGATAAGAAAGACCTCTGGAGAAAATAAAATAGGAATAGGACTAACAAGGCATATAACTTTTTCTCAGTTGTACATGGAACCTTCACAAAAACTGACTCCATATTAAAGCATAAAATACTACAGACCATCATGGACAAAAACAATATTAAATAAAGGGCTATGTAATTATAGTTTTAAAAAAATTGGAAACTAAATAACCTAATCCTAAATCTCAAAGATTAAATCATAGAAACGGTCAATAAATTAATCAAAGAAAATGACAAAAATGAGATGTCTAAAGTTTTGGGATGCAGCAAAAGCAGTATTTAGGGGAACTTTTATACATGTAAATGCTTACATCACTGAAAGAGAGAAAGAACATAATAATGAATTGGACATGCAACATGAAAACTGGGCAAGAAGCAAATTGATAATTCCCAATTAATCACCAAAAAGAAATCTTGAAAATCAAATAGATATTAATAAAAGTGAAAGTTTAAAAAAGTTAAACAAATAATTAAAACTAGGAACTAGTTTTATGAAAAAACAGTAAAATGAAAACTATTGGTTAATTTGATTTGAAAAAAGAAAACAAAATTACCAGTATCAAAAATGAAAAGGTTGAATATACCACTAATGAAAATTAAAGCAATTCAAAATCAAGAAATTCAAGCAATTATTAGGAGTTATTTTGCCCAATTATATGCCAGTAAAACTGACAATCTGAGTGAAATGGATGAATATTGAGAAACGTATAAGTTACCCAGGTTAACAAAATAGGAAATAAAATACTTAAATAATCCTGTATTAAGATACTGAACTAATTCCAAAGGTAATAAAATTTGTAAAACACTTTGTCTAAGCAATACTACTAAGTCTCTAACACAAAGACTTCAAAGAAAAAGAAAAAAAGGATCTATCTATGCAAAAATATTGATAGCAGCTCTTTTTGCAGTTAAAACAAATTTGAAATTAAAGCCATACCCATTAATTAAGTAATTGCTGAACAAGTTGTGGTAAATGATTGTGATGGAATGTTATTGTCCTCTAACAAAAGATAAGCAGGCCAAAACCTAAAATAAATAAATAAATATTTTGGTTTTGCTGTAAGAACAAGTGGTCAAGAATATCAAGGGAATCAATGAAAAGAATGTGAAGAAAGTCAGCCTAGTATTTTCAGATTTAAAATCGTATTACAAATCAGCAATCATGAAAACAATTTAGTACTAGCTAAGAAATAGAATGGTAGACCTGTGGAATTGATTAGGTATGTAATACACATTTATGACTATAAATGACCATAATAATATACTGTGTGACAAAAGCAAAGATTCAAGCTTGTAGGGTAAGAACTCACCACTTGACAAAAATTACTGGGAAACTAGAATGTAGTTTGGTAAAAACTAGTTCTAGAGTGTTATCTCACACCATTTAGTAATATAAGGTAGAAATTGATTAATAATTTAGACATATCATAAATAAATTAGGGGAGTATGAAAAGACATATTTCTCAGATCTATGGATAAGGAAAGAGTTTGCAACCAAACAAGAGATAGAGAGGATCACAGGAAGTAAAAATGTATAATTTTGATTACATGATATTCAAAAAGATTTTGCACAAACAAAATTAGAAGGAAAACAGAAAACTAGGTAAAAATTACAGAAAGTTTCTCTGATAAAGGCCTCATTTATCAAATATCTAGAGAACTGAGCCATTTTTTTTAAATCCACTCACCAAATGATAAATATTCAATGGATATGAACAGGCACTTCTCAGAAAAAAATCAAAATTATCAATAGGCACATAAAAATACTCTAAATTAATACTGATTAGTGAAATGCAAATTAAAGCAACTCTCAGATACCACCTGACACCTATCAGATTGGCTAACATGGAAGAAAAAAGTTGTAAACTAATCCAACCATTCTAAAGAACAATTTAAATCTATGCCCAAAGAGTTATAAAATTGTGCATATAAATTAATCCAGCAATACCACTACTAGATTAGTATCTCAATGAAACTAAAAAGAGAGAGAAACCTATTTGTACAAAAATATTTTTAGCAGCTCTTATACTGGTGGCAAAGAAGTAAAAATCAAGGGGATTCCATTAATTGGGAAATGACTGAACAAGTTATTACATATTATTGTGATGAAATACTATTATGCTATAACAACTGATGAATGGGATGGTTTCAAAAGGAACTGTGAAGACATATATGCATACATGCAAAATGAAACAAGTAGAATAAGAAAAACATTGTACATAGCAGCAGCAATATTGTGAGGATGAGGAACTTTAAAG
>JAQQSZ010003983.1:0-14293 GCA_028646595.1 Phalanger gymnotis
TTTCAGTATTTTTTTGGGGTCTCCTTTAGCAAATCATTGACTTGTTTTTCATGGTTTTCTCACATCATTCTCATTTCTCTTCCCAATTTTTCCTCTACTTCTCTAACTTGCTTTTTCAAATCCTTTTTGAGCTCTTCCATGGCCTGAGACCAGTTCATGTTTTTCTTAGAGGTTTTTCTCGTAGGCTCTATGACTTTGTTGACTTCTTCTGGCTGTATGTTTTGGTCTTCTTTGTCACCAAAGGAGGATTCCACAGTCTGAGACTGAATCTCGGTGTGTTTTCTCCACCTGGCCATGTTCCCAGCCAACTTACTTGACCGTTGAGTTTTTCACCAGGGTATGACTGCTTGTAGAGTAAAGAGTACTTTGTTACAAGCTTGGGGGGTGTGCTGTTGATTTTAGAGCTATTACAGCTAGCTCTGCCATACCAGCACTCCTCCTTCCCCAAGAACCCCCAACCTGGACTGGACTTAGATCTTCAGCAGGTTCTGCACTCCTGCTGTGATCCTCCACTTAATTCCTCCCACCAGGTGAGCCTGGGGCCAGAAGCAACTGTAGCTGTACGTCTGTAGCTGCCCCACCTCCTCTGCCAGGGGGTGACGGCTGAACTGGGAACTCTATCACCCTGTCCGCAGCAGCTTTTCCCACTAACCTTCTCTGTTGTCTTTGGTGTTTGTGGGTTGAGAAGTCTGATAACTGCTGCAGCTCACTGATTCAGGGCACTAGGGCCCACTCCACCTGGCTCCTGGTCTGGTTGGTCCCCTCTGCCTATGCTGCGCTCTGCTCCACTTCCTGCTCTGTGCACAAAAGACCTCACCCAGCAACCATCCAGGCTATCCTGGGCTGGAGCCCTGCTTCCCTCTGCTATTTTGTGGGTTCTCCAGTTCTAGAATTGGTTCAGAGCCATTTTTGTAGGTTTTTGTAGGGACTTGGTGGGGAGCTTACGGTAGTCCCTGCTTTCCAGCTGCCATCTTGGCTCCGTCCCCCCGAGTATCCCTGAGTCTGGCTATGAGGTGGAATTGATATCACTGGGTTGGAAAACCATGGTGTTTTATTTCATCATGTCCTTGCTTTTCTTTTTGATGCCAAGTTTCTGTAATCAAAGCAAGTGGTCAGTAAAAGATGTGAGCACAATGCAAGTATGTGAAATCTTGCTGTTTTTAATCTAAATGTGTAGTTATCCCATATCCCAAAATGCTGGGTAAATTAGTACTCTGCATAGTCATATGAAAAATTAAATCCCTTGAATAGAACATTCTTTCTGAATGATATGGGAATAATTAGCCAAAGGAAAGGAAGTTTGTGAAACAAAGGTACAAACACAATGTTGAATTCATAATCCCATAGACTAAGGCTGGGATATATCTGAGTTACTATAGCAAAGTGTGTTGTTGCCATCTTAAGGTATTACTTTTCCAAAGTTGGAGAGATATACTTTCTGGGTAATTAATTATTTTATTAATAATACTAGCATTCTATTAATAAAAGGAAAGGTCATTTGGCCATCTCTTGGATCAAAGAGGAATCTTGGTGGTGGGCTCACAACTTCTAAGCCCTTAGAACAGTGGTTGTTCCAGAGGGTGGCAATCAAATTTGTACAGTTAACAATGAGAAGACTGAACATTACAATGAGAGGAGGGCCCCTTCTAATGAAGGGCTGGGGCATGTATTGTTCAGTCTTAGGCAATCTAATCACAGAATTTATCCCCACCCAAGCTGTGTAGAAAATGTTGGGCTTCCCCACCTTTGATTAAATTCCTTGGAATGTGGGGTGGGTCTGAACAAGATTGAGGGGAGTATTAATTCTGTCTCCTCAGTCCCTCTTAACACTTTCCCCTGCCCCTCTGATACAACCAAAGAAGCCTTCAGCTAAAGAGGGAACTCAGCTCAGGGCATCTCATTTCTCCCCTGGCCAGATTACTCTGAGGCATCTGTCTTTTTTCCTATTTCTATGCCCAGCTTAACCCAGTGCTCGGCATATAGTAGGGCCTTGATATTTATTGACTACGGATGAATGCGCAGCAGGAGTTGCCAGGGTTACTCCACCTCCTCTGCCCCAGATTTTTCTAATGGGCAGGGAGGCAAGACAAAGCACTCTGATTTTGCACAAATGCTAACCTCAGGGACCTCTTTCAAAGGAAGAGAAAATTGAAAAGGCTATCAAAGAAGTGATAAGTGGGGCAGCTAGGTGGCGCAGTGAGTAGAGCAGCAGCTCTGGAGTCAGGAGTACCTGAGTTCAAATCTGGCCTCAGACACTTGACACGGTTACTAGCTGTGTGACCTTGGCCAAGTCACCTAACCCCAACTGCCCTGCCTTCCCCCCTGCAAAAAGAAAAAAAAAAAAGAAATGATAAGCAACTTTCTCTAATTGCTTCAAAATCTGTTGCACACCTTAACCAGAATGTGGAACATGAAGTTTTATGTCTAGAGACATAAAATAGAGACATCTCTCTTCTAGAGATGCTCACCTTACTTCTTGAAAGACCAACAGATGATAATGTTGAAGTGGCAATTGGATTTCTTAAAGACAGTGGCCTAAAATTAACAGAAGTATCACCTGGGGATGAATGCTATCTTTGAAGGCCTTGGAAACATTCTCTGAGAATCTGAAACTGACCAACGAGTTCAGAATATGATTGAAGTTATGTTCCCAGTGCATAAGGATAGATACAAGGATCACCCTGTTGTTCTGGAAGGACTTGGTCTAGTAGAAGAAGAAGACCAGTTCACTCATATGCTTCCATTGCAAGAAGACTATAATCCAGAGGATGTACTTAATGTCTTCAAGCTGGATGCTAATTTTATGGAAAATGAAGAGAAATGCAAAATTCTTAAGAAAAAATTTTTGATGAAGGGGACAGTGATTCAAACACAGACCAAGATGCTGGAAGTAGTGAAGAAGAAGAAGAAAAAGATGATGAAGGGGATGAAAGAGCAAAAGTGTTTATCCATGACAAAATAGAAATCAATCTGGTATCACTTTGTCATTTTTCGCCATTTTTTATCTTGCTATTCAATCAAGTTTGGATTATGAAGAATGTGCTCACAAACTGCTGAAAATGGATTCCCCTGACTGTCAAAGAACTTTGCAACATGATACTTGACTGCTGTGCCCAACAGAGGACATACGAGAATTTTTTTGGTTTGTTGGTAGGGCATTTCTGCATGCTGAAAAAGGAATACATGGAAGCCTTTGAGGGTATTTCCAAGGAACAACATGATACCATATGGGAAACAAATTGTGAAGTGTTACCAAGATGTTTGCTCATCTCTTACATACTGATTCAATTCCATGGAGTGTTCTCGAATGTATAACACTGAGTGAAGAAACTACTATGTCTTCCAGCAGAAATTTTGTCAAAATATTTTTTCAAGAACTTTGTGAATACATGGGACTTCCTAAACTTAATGCAAGACTGAAGGGTGAAACATTGCAGCTATTCTTTGAAGAATTACTACCCCAAGATAACCTGAGAAACACTCGGTTTGCCCTCGGCTTCTTTATTTGCATAGGTCTTGGAGGCTTAACAAATGAATTATGAGAACATCTAAAAAAAGCGCCCAAGATTGTGAGAGCAAAGAAATAGTATGTTGAGTCATCAGATTCCTCCTCTTCTGACTGACTCCTCAGACTCTGATTCTGACAGCAGCTCAGACTCATCTACTGGCAGTGACTCCTCATCCACAAGTGGCTATAGCTCTGACTCAGATAACCGTTTTCCCTGCTTCTTGGTTTTTCTTTGTTCTTTTTTCCTTTTATGTTTAAGACAAAGAAAACAAGTGAAAAGAAACACATAAAAACAAAATGGAAAAAAAGACAGCCAGAGACAAGAACTGAAGAAGAGAAAAGATCAGAAAACAATACAGACAAAAATTTAGGAGATTAAAATTGGAGAGAGAACTCATCAAAACATGCCAGACAGAGATGAACAAAAGAATGAAACAATTACAGGGTGTTTAAAGACCGAGATCATGATAAATACCTAGATCCAGAAAAAAAAAAATCTGGTGATACCAAGAACAGGAGAGGAAAAAGAAGCATTTTTTTTTCTAAAAATGAAAGAGAAAAACACTAAAATAAAGACAGCAAGAATGATAGAAGGAAAGAGAGATCAAAATCAAGAGGAAGGAATAGAAGTCATCCAAACCCTAGAGAGGAGGAAGATCAGCGTTGGAATGGTTCAGAAAAGAAATCTAAAAAACACAGCAGACTTTCTGAACAGGCCATAGGCAAGGAGGAATCAAGACTGACAAAGAGAAAACTATCCAGCAAGATGAATATAATACCATAATGCCTTACATTCAGTCTAAAGTGTGTTGTTTTACAATTATTGCTGAACTTTATTTCGAAAAAGAAAGTTTGTATAAAGTACTGGGTTTTGTTATACATCTTTAAGAGGTTTTCAGTGAAAGTTGTTTTTCAATCAATCCCTCCCCCCCAAAAAAAATAAACCTTCCACCCTTGGTTAAATATATTGAAAGAGAATGTTTTAATTTAGGAGAACATAGTGCTTGCTTATATTTTCTGAATAAAATTGTCAAACTCTCAAAAAAAAAAAAAAAAGAAAGGAGGAAGGAGCTCAGCTCAGGACATCTCATTTCTCCCCTGGCCAGGCCACTCTGAGACATCTTTGTCTTTCTTTCTATCTGTATCCCCAGCTTAGCACAGAGCCTCACACATAGTAGGGCCTTCATATTTCTTGACTACTGATGGATTAGCAGGAGTGCTAGGACTACTCCATCTCCTCTGCCTCAGCTTCTTCCAATGGGCATGGAGACAAAATAAATCACTTTGAAAGAGCCCTCTGAGGGGAAACCATTTAAAATAGATGATTCACCAATCTTATGACCAAGGGCTGATCAACAAACGTGATCAGGATAAAATAACTTAAGTTACCTCTATTGCTTCAGTATCTTTTTATTTCAAAGATAGAAGTACTCATTTAATTTGCTGATTGACAATTTATACAGCAAGCCAAATTGGACTGTGTCCTGCTGAAGAGCGCATGACGATTTGGCTCAAGAATGCAAATATTGTCCTAGGTGTAGACACTCCTATGTGATTTCTGCTGTTGCCACCATCACTTCCCAAGTCATGAAAAATTTTTACTTTAATAATGAAGGCAGAGTCCCTAGTACTACCCCAAACTGGTCAAATAGTTCTAAGTTTGGAAGAGTCACCTTGCCATATTTGATGCTTGAAAATGAGATCTTCCCAGTCACGATTATTGACATAACTGTATTCTGAGAATCAGCCCACCTTCAAAAAACTGACAGAACAGAAATCTAGATACCAAGTGTGACTAGGCATCTGAGTGAAGAAGGTTTTAAGGAACAATGTGATCCTGTAATTCGTGGTGCTCTCGGAGGGTGAGACTCTTTGAATGAGTCCAAACTATTAAGATTAAAACCTGGGCTAAAATATGGCAATAGAGAACATGTTTGGGACATGATTAAGTGGAGTAAAGCTCCATCTATACTGGACACAGTACTGCAAGGAGGCAATGATAATTTAGGTGGTGATTTTACATATATCTATTTGGTTTTGTTTCAAAAATTTACTTATCTTTAAATAGATAATTAGGTCATTCTGCTAGCAGAAAAAAAATCTGTCACATTATATCAATATCTACGTAACAGACCAGTAGAATAAGTATTTACCCTATGTGGAACCTCCTCTGGCTCTGATCTTCCAGATGTCTGCGCGCACGCCACATCCAAACAAAGGCAGATTCAGCCAAACAAGTCAATGAAGTGTCTACGTAGTAGGAGCATTTTAATCTCATATTAAAAGGATATATTTACCCAAGGACATAAAAAGCTGAGACAAAGAACTAAAGCAGGGAATAAATTCTGACCTCATTGCTTATATCTCACCTACTCAATTCTTCTCCCTTTATTCATTCTAGTCATGAGATCAAGAAGCCCTTTGCCTGACACCACTGCTATCACAAAGCTTTGTGAACTACGCAATTGATCTTTGAGGGAAGGCATTCTGTCTTTAGCCCATACACAATTCTGGGCTATTTGGTACCATCGCCTATTTGTGAGAGCTGCCGTATTCTAAAGCCATGACATGGGACTCAATGCAGGTGCTCCTCTGCCATTTGGAGGCACATCGACAGGTAAGATATTAACTCTGATCTTCTCAGATAGTCAGATACATTCAAGCTCTGACTAATGATAGGATAAATCTATTCTGGTCTGAAAATGTCCATTCAGAACTGAGCGGATCATGTTCCCTACCTGGAAAGGCCACGTTTTAGCCACAGCTTGAATCCCTGGTGGTAGGAGGGGGCAGGTTTTAGAAGCACATGGCACTTTCACCTCCCACTTCTCCCCTGGAAGTGTAACATGGGGGAGGCTCAACAGTATAAAAAGCAAAAGCTAGAGTAGCAACAGCTAGACCTCTCTGCCGGACCCCAGGGCATCAGCTGAAAAACCCAGCATTGACTCACCCTCTCACCAGACCCTCCCCTCTAGCAGCTCACTCTTCCAAAGCAGGTTCAGGCCATTTTTTCCCCAAAGAATAGGTCCTCTAGGTCCTAAGTCCCACCATGTCACTCTTCTACACAATCAGCTCCAGTGACTCCCTGTTACCTCCAGGATCAAACACAAAACCCTCCACTTGGCATTGAAAGCTCTTCAGGATATGGTCCCTTCCTACCTTCTCCATCAATAAGCAGGTTAGGCACATACCTTGTGCCAAGTGTTGGTGCCGAGTGCTAGGGGCACAAAGAGACCCAAAAAGATAGCCCCTCCCCTCACAGAGCTTACAATCTAATGGGGAAGACAACATGCATACAAATATATGCAAGTAACTTACACGGGATAAGTAGGAGATAATTCTAGTGCCTTCCCCCTCTTTTAATTAAGAAAGATTAAGAAATCTTCCAGTAAAAATGGAAATTTAGCTGGGACTTAAAAGACACCAGGAATTCAACAGACAGAATTGAGAGGAGGGAGAGCATTTCAAGCATGGAGCACAGGTAGAGAAAACATCCACAGCCAAGAGATGGAGAGCCTAGTTCCTGGAAAAGTCAGGAGACCAGCATCATTGGATCGCAGTACTTAGTGGGGAGTAAGGTGAAAGAAGACTGGAAAGGGGGGAGGAGGCTAGGTCATAAAGAGCTTTAGATGCTGAGCAAAGCATTTTGTATTTGATCCTAAAGGCAATAGGAAGCCACTAGAGTTGGAGTAGGGAATGAGAAGATAAGACCTGCGTTTTAGAAAGATCACTTGGGTGGCTGAATGGAAGATGAATTAGAGAGGGGAGAGACTTGAGGCAGGCAGACCCTTCCTTTCCCCAGCAGGCTACTGTAACAGTCCAGGTGAAAAGTGACAAGGGCCTGCCTAGAGTGGGGGCACTCTTACCAATCTTCTACATTACTCTCTTCCATACGCTATCCAACATCACAAACCACTTGAGGTTCCTATATCATAACACTATCTCTATCTGTGAGACTGCACTGGCCATCTCCTATGCCTGGAATGCTTTGTCCTTCATCACTACCTAAGTTTAAACAACATCATCAGCAGGAGGCCTTTTCTGGGCCATCCCTTCTCCCACCACTCCCATTCACCAGCTAGTTCCTTCCCTCTGAGATCACCTTTCATCTAAGACATGTTGTTCCCTTTCAAATTAAGTACCTTGAGGGCAGTCACCCTTGCATCCTTAGCAGCTACAACAGAATGTGCTACATGGGAAGCACTCAATAAATATTTGCTAACTGACAAAAGCATGTCCAAAGCAGAAAAAAAATAAAATAAAATGAGCTAAAGCAATGAGAGGATGTCATTGTGGCTTAACAAATACTCATCAGCACTGGAAGGAGCCATACTGAAGTTAGTCACTTGCCAATACCACAGGTAGAAATCAATTAACCTGAACAAATAGCAGTATATGCCATAATTACTGCTACCCTTGGCATCCAAACATATAGAAAGGATACTTTTATTTATTTGATCAATGACAATTCACACACAATGAAAATTTAAATTGTTTTCCTTTAAATAGTGTATACCACCAATCTGAGTGATAGACCATAAGTGAAAAAGCTTTGAATAAGATGTGTCCTCACATGTGCCACATTTACCACTTAAGAAAGGCCAGAGCAGATACTAGACTAACTGCTAAAGTCCAGAGTGCTTGCACCGCCAAGATTCATATCAATCATTCCAGGTTTTCAATGGGGCAATTTGGCCTCATATGGTCATATAAGATGCAAAGACTATGACAGCAGTAGTCAAATTGACAGTCTTATTTAAAACATACATTACACGCACACACCCATCATGACTCCCTGAGTAAGAAAAATTCAAAAATCCACCAGTGGTCCAGTATCAAGAAGGTTTCAGCTCATTGGGATGCAGTGATAGTGGAAGTTCTTGAAAGCATTCTGGTAATGAGTCTGTGCTGTCAAGCTGAAATCCAGGAAAGACATTGAAAACTGATAGGAAATTTGATGGAACAGGGATATTTATGCAGAATATTTTAGTGGAGTCCATATCACAGGATTCTTTGAGTCAATTGTGTCCCACCATTTTATAGGGTCTTATGAGATAAGCTAGGCATCATTAACGTCAACTTGTTGGGCAGAGGTTATTCAAAGAACTGTGATGACGCTAGTTCTATTCTTCCAAAGAGAACATTCAAAATACAACGGTCCCCGGGCAGGCCAACCTCACCGCGTTGTCCAGAACACCACAGCCGGTTGTGCTGTTCTATCTCTAGCTTGAAATGCTGGGGGATTTCAGAGTGGAGAAGAGTGATTTTAAAGATACAAGATGCACATCTCCCAGCAGAGCTGTGTAGAGATCCTGGCCCTCTCTCCAAGCAGAGGAGAAGGGAGAAAGGAAGGATGTGTCCGTAGTCACCCTATACTTCTGTCAGAAGTCATCCATACCACTGGAGAAATACTGCCTTAGCAAGGCATCTATTTGACTTCAAGGCTTAGCGCTGTCATCTGATCTAACCTGGGCTGCCATCCGGGATTGCCATCCCTGGAAAAAAAAAATGACTGCATGTCTCACTCACTTTGCATTTCTCTCAATTATTTCAGGAAGTCAAGAATAAAAAAAATAATCCATTAAGTCCTAGTGCAAATAAGATTACTTTGGGTGTTGCTCTCATTCTTTGGAACAGTTTAGAAGTCCAAACACAATACATCAGGCATTGTGGAACTAGCCCAGTCTGGCAATGTACTTTCCCTTTAAGAACAGTAAGTCCTAAAGACTTGCGTGAAATAATGAGCAAAATGAGCAGAAAAAGAACACTGTATACAGTAATAGCAACATTGTTTTAAAAACAACTTTGAGAGACTAAGTAATTTGGAGAATTGCCCAAGTTATCTACAAAGGATCTATGAAGGAAGATGCCACCTGCCTCTAGAGAAAGAAACTGAGAAATAGATGTCTAGTATGGTTTTACACAAACACTATATACACACACACACACACACACACACACACACACACACACACACATCTTTGTGTGTAATGATAACCATGGGCAGGGGGGAAATGAGACAGGAAGAATGTAAAGTGCACAACAGAATTAAAAAAAATTAGGAAGCATAGAAAGCCAAGTAACTTTGAAAGCTATGTGTAGTACTTACTATATAATTTTTCAGAAAAAGTAAACACTATGAGTTGTAAATTAATGGTTTTATTGTAAATCTTTTTTATGTTGTACTGTATGCATGGAAATGTTCTTTTGTCTTTATGTATTTAAGTTCAAAAATGTTTAAAAAAAAGATTTGTAATGTGATATGAAAATTTTATTTCTATTGCTAACAAAGTCACAGGTACTGCCTAAAACAAACAAAACAAACAAACAAACAAAAACCACCAAGCCCCAGTAAGTCCTCAGACCTGGGAACCAATAAACTAAGCTCTATGTAAATCATGTCAATGTCTGAAACCACTGTTCCAAGCACCTTTGTGCCTGGATCACTCATTAAACTTGTGATAGCCTGGTGCCTCCCACCTTCTGGATGACCAGGATTCATGGAAGTCAATCATATCTTAATCATCTACATATTCATGGAAGTCAATCATATCTACATATACTACAAATACTACAATAAGCTAATTTGGTTTCCGTGATTGGTCATTCATACTCTTCAAGGGGAAAAAACTAAGGGGAAGATCAGATCCTTGAACTCCCTCTTCTAAGAAGGGCCACTATGGAATATGAAAGCCACCAGATGCAACACCTTTGGGTCTCTCCTCCAAGCGTGCTCCAGCTTCATCATACATAGCCCCAGATTTGACAGAGACTTAAGACATGAACTGTGCTGTTCATTAGGATATACCAATAATTCGACTTTCCTGACCTCAATTCATTTTAAGTGTCCTTAGTGAAAGTGAACAAGAGAAAATACTGACAAGGGATCAGCTAAAATTTGCCCTTCAGCTTGGGTCTAAAAAAATCTGACCTACTAATATATAACCCAAGCGTGTCCAGGCCTTGCATCCAACATGGATGAAATATAATCTTCCATTCATTTTGCAGCTGAGTCTCCCCCAATTAGAGTTTGGGTTAAGGGCAAAGATCATCTTCATTTTTTTATTTGTATCCCCTGCACTAAGCACAATACTTGGCAAAGAGTTGACACTTACTATTTTTATTCATGTATTTGTATCAATTATAACCAAACTGATTCTACCTTAATTGTATCCAAAATCCTGGGCAGCAAGGGAGAAGATAAGTGATCTATTGGCATGTACCTCCATAATCATACTGAGTTATCATTCAGCAAATCCTCTTTGCCTAGAATACCCAATCTATGGGCTGGGGGTGGGGAAGAGAATGCCAAATAACATGTCTTCTGATTAGGAGTGGATGACTACTCACCTTCCTCAAAAATCTTATCATAAACTTCTCAATTTCCAGACTTGACTCTCCAACCGTACCCTTAATCTGTTCCCATGAGCTATTCAATTTCTTTGATTGAAACAGATCTCACTATCCCCCCAACACACATGCACAAAGACCAGAACATATACACTCATATGGAGGGGCACCCTCATGGATGTCAGTAACATCTCACCTGATCTTCTTCTCAAGACCAGGGTACAGAGCTTGCATTACTTATAACTATAACCCTATAATGTCTCAGAAAAGGTATGTGTACAACATTAATAATAGATAACATATGATCTTCACAACCTTGTGAAGTAGGGGCTATTTTTAAATCCCCATGAGGCAAACAGAGGTTAAGCGACTTTCCCAGACTCACACATCTACTAAATGTTGGAGGCTGGATTTGAATTCACATCTATTTGACTCCAGTTGCCTGACCAGAAGCGAGAAGCTAGAGGAATCCCCTAGTCAAATTGAAGTCACGAAGCTATAACTGGTCTTTTAATCATTTCTCCATTTAGTAAGCTAGTAGCAGGCCCGAGGGATGCAACAAGGTCATGAGATCTTTGTCAGTTTCTGTAAGCCAATCCCAGCTGTCAATCCAGGACACAAGCTAGAATGAAGATGTCCTGGTTGACAAATCTAAATAGAAAGAGAATAAGACAAGCCTTAGAATACTCAAAACATCTAGGGAGCACTAGAGCTCTCCAGTGAAAAAAGAAAAAAGCCATGGTATTGATAATATTTTTGTAAGAAAATAGCAAGTTCAAATCACTTTCAACTAGAAAAGCCAATGTCAAATGCATACTATTGGTGAATATTGTACCATGAGAAAATACTGACAAGATTACAAATCCTTAACATTAAATGCAAAGATATTCTCCTAATATGCATTTTATTGTGATTCTAGCAACACTGATTTTAGGATCTTTTAGATGTTGTAAAATGTAGGAACAGCGAAGGCCTAAATCAAATGCAGGGATTTTTCTTTTATTTTTTTTTTAAACTGGATTTGGTGAGGCCTTTCTCAACCAGGAGAAGTGGCCTTGGCTACCCAAGCATGTGCCCAAGCATGATGCTCACTGTGGCACTTTGGTCCATTATCAGTTCTCACTTCTCTTCTGGCCCAAACAGCTACCGACCAAAAAATTCTCTTGTTCTCAATCCAAAGCCAATCCATTACATGGAACTTCAGAAATGACAGAACTCCTAGTATAAATACCTAGGATCCAACCATCTCATCTTAGCACAGCCTAAGACTGAACCAACATTCAAAGGCATTAATACAATCATTTTTAGTCTGATCAAACACTGGACTTTCTCAATAATTAGGAACAAATAATCTGCAAAAATTCCTGGTCCACCTTAAGTTGCCATGATGGCAAGAATTCAGGGGAAGAGAGTTAGTTTATTGAACCAAGTCCTATTGACAATATGTGAAACTTTACCTCTAGGAATTATCTCTGGCATAATTGACTTTCTTGGGCAGCAGCCAAGACTAACTGAAGAGGAAAAAATAGCTTTCTTTATTTGGAGGGAAAATATACCAGGATGTATACCAGGCTCATTCCAGGCTGGATTATTACCTGTATTATACAGCCAGACTTCATGTTAAGTTAAGAGGCAAAGCAATAAGATAGAAAAGACCAGAGCCACATTGCTTTATTGTAGCCTTGGTAGAGAAAGCAGTGCCTAGAGTGGGAATGGCATTTGATGTGTCATCTCATAGACTCAACCTGTTTTCAGATCAGTGCTTTGGTTTCCTAAGACAAGTCTTCAGGATGGAGATTCTCAAGGCTTTTCTTGATCCCCTTCCCATAAACATTCCCTTGTTTACAGTATAGTCATGTGGATTACCAGAACACCAAACATTCATGAATATGGATTACCTAGAACTGGATGCAAGGTTTATGGTAAAGCGAAAACTTTAAAAATAAGTTTTTAAAGTAAAATAGAACCTCCAGGAAGAGTCAGAAAGCATTAGAGGAAAATCCAGTTTTGAAAACAGCACTAGAGCTAATAAGTTAGATAAGAGACGAGTCATGATATTAACAAGGCCTTTGAGAGAAGAAGAGAAGAGGGATTGGGCTAAAGCCTGCTGCCCTCAGGATCTAGATTCTTAATGGAATGAAGAGGACTAGTCATTGCATGTGAAATGTATCTCTCTGAGACCCCAGATTTTGGGAGTATATGTGCCAGGAGAGTCATTTCATGAGATTTTGAAAGCAAGAGAAGTGACCCCATCCCTTCAGATGGGGACCAATTTTGACAATAGCATTTAACTTAAAGACCTGGCAGAAAAGTGAAGGGGTAAATAAAAAGTGGGTGTCTGGGGCAGAGCCAACACTGCTTATGCCAATCTAAAGGAAACAGGTCTTACAAAACTTAAGGTCTTTTTTTGATGGACAAGAACTAGCATTTAGGTAGGATACTGTTGGCACAGCTCACTCATCTGACTGAGTTCACTTTTTACTTACTTTAGCCTAACATTGCCTCTTCCTGATAATCTTACCAGTTGTGAAGTACTACCTTCTTATTCTGCATCATAAAAGTGAGCAGCTCACACTTACACCCTTCCTTGCCTTGAACTTTGCCCCAATTCAGATCCCTCCCCAGATGACCTAGGTGTTCCTGAAACAGCCAGCCTTAGAACTCCAAGACTGGACATCCTTTGCCAACACCCGTAGAACTCTAAGACTGGGCCCTTTTCTCCTTAACTCCCAGTAACTGAATTGTATTAAGTAGAAACAGCTTTAGCCTCATCCCATCTGTTTCTGCCTTAACTTCTATCAAGATTAGGATCAGAATAAACCATTTTGGAAGAGCCACTAGAGAATATCATTTGGGCATTGCCGAAGGAGATTCTGAAGTTACAACAAAGAGCTAGCTGCAAAAGGTATTCTAGGACCCATACATACATCCCAAGTATGACTTCCTGGCAGATAAGACCATATACCCAGCTTATCCTCCTGAGCCACTGGGGCCAACGAGGAATTTTGTATCCAAAGTCACTTAACTGATTATTCTGAACCAGGCTATATGAACTCCCAAGGACAGGATGAAGGACTGCTTTTCACCCATTTGTAAGTGTAAGCAAATTAGGTTTTAGTTATTATTTCTTGAAGTTTAGTTTCTCAGGATACCATGGCCATAACAATCTCCTATTCCCAGGTATTTTGCCTTCCCAATCAGGTGCTGAGTCATGCAAGTTCTCACGCTTTTCTGCATCAATCCAATCAGGTGCAGAGTCTTTGTTCGGAGCCCATATATTCTGGGAGATTGGTATTTTGCTTGGGGGCTCTCTCATAAGAAGGACCTTTTGATTTCCTGGACATGACTCTGGGTAGCCATTGTTAAGGCCATTTGGGACCTACTACTCTATAAGCTCAGTGGCTCTTTCCCAGTCATTATCTTCCAAGGACTGAC
>JAQQSZ010003984.1:0-14293 GCA_028646595.1 Phalanger gymnotis
AATAAAATCAAATTAAGGGATGAGAGAGGAATATATTGAGAGAGGGAGAAAAGAAGAGATAGAATGGGGTAAATTATCTCACATAAAAGTGGCAAGAAAAAGCTATTCTGTAGGAAGAGAAGAGAAGGCAGGTGAGGGGGAATGAGTAATCTTGCTCTCATCAGATTTGACCTGAGGAGGGAATATCATACACACTCAATTGGGTATCTTACCCCACAGAAAAGAAGGAGGAAGACTGACTGGGGAATGGGGCAATCAGAATATATGCCATCTTGGAATGGGGGGAGGGTAGAAATAGGGAGAAAATTTGTAATTCAAACTCTTGTGAAAATTAATGGTGAAAACTAAAAATATTAAATAAATAAACAATGATTTTAAAAAATACAAACAGAATAGTGTCTGAAACAATGAAAGGACATCGTTCAGAAAAGAAGGAATTGGGAACATGGCATCATGAGAACTTTATGTTGCGAAAATCATATTAAATATTGCTTTTACTCTTTCTTCCTCTCTCCTTCTTCCTTTTGTTCCTCCCTCTGGAATCAAATTCCAACTTTGTTACTTAGTTATTGTGTGATTTTGGGAAAGTCATTTCTTTTCCCTTTCCTGTTCCCCTTCCTTTCCCCTTCCCTTCCCTAGCACTAGAGGTGTAATAAAGTTCTTTTTAAGTAAGGATGGGGAATCCATGCACAGATAGCTACCAGACTAAGGTGTTTCCATATGAAGGCAAATTTTAAAACTTCAGAAATAGAACAAGCACTGGTTCAGTCCATCTGAAATTGCTTTTGCAATAGGCCACATAAGGAAGGATCTTATGATAAGCTCATTTAGGTTCTATAATTCTCAGTCTCAGAGTGTATGTATATGTGTGTATGTGCGTGTGCATATATGCACACGTATATACATATGAATATATATATGAATGTATACCTATGTATGTGCACATTGTATACACATACATATATATTTGAATATCTTTTCCTTAATTTATGATAAGTTCTTTTTAAAACTCACTTCTGGTTTGAACATATGAATGGAAAAAGAGAAAATTATAGGGACTGTCCTGAATGAGCTCAATTAAGAACCAAATCACTTATTAAGTGTCAAACAGCGCTAAGAAGAAAAAAAATATATTTTTTTGCTATTATAAAATCCTTTGTAATTTTAAGTGAACTGGATTTAGATTCAAGCAAATGGAGGATTGGGGAGCTGTGGGTATCCCTCAGAGATTTTACAGCATGCTCTGTTTTACTTTATTATTATTAAAAAATAGACTTTTCCAACAGGAGAAATTGCTTAGTGCTGAGATACAATGAGATATGTCAAAAAAAAGAGTGACATTGTCAAGCTTAAAACTTTTAAGGTCAGTAGTAAATATAGGGTGTCAAGTATTCTCCCTTTCATGTGCCTGTGGGCACGTACCCCACATCCCCCAACACACACACTCACCTTCTCCTCAAGGTGACTCAATTTTTGTTCTAAAGCTGATGTGAGAACAGCCACATCTTGAAACTAGTTTCCTACTGCATGCTTGTTCTTTCAATTTACTTTTTCATTTTACTTTTGGCCTCTTCTATCTCTTTATCATCTTTCTTTATCCCTAGTGAAAACGTGTCAATGCAGACAGAATAGTGGGAGTATAGGAAGTAACCCTGACCCTCCCTTGCACAGCCTAATTTCTCATCTTGCCCGAGAACCAATAATGATTACATGTCAAATACAAGATTTCATTAAAGTTATTATTGTAAATTTAGCATATACTATGTTTCTATGCATGCAGTCAAGTTATATAGTCTCTTCTACATCATTTACTAGCTGTCTTATCCTTAGATTTGTCATTTATTTTCTCTGGACATCAATTTCCTTACTTGTAAAATATCTGCCTGAAATCAGAAGGCTACTTCAGAGGTCCCTTACAACTTTAAAAAATATATGTTTTTTTAATTAAACCAAAATACTTAATCCCTTGGCTTTTCTGGGGATTAGGGTAGACCCCAAAGGAGTAGAAGCATTTTTGTTTTGTTTCTGTGTTGTCATTACACAGTGTGGCCATAGTTCTGTCTAAATTAGAATGATTATGACAATTGGCCTTGTCCATGTCAACAATATATTTAGATCTGGCCATAATGTATAGCAAGGTTATATCAGACCATAATCAATCCTTTTCCCAGTAACTTGTGGAGTGACTTGTACTTCTTGGACTTTTCTGATAGAGGCAGAGCATAACAGTAACCAGCCAGCTACCAGATGATATCCTAGTGGCTTAAAAAAATGAGATTTTGCCAGAACTGTTTTGTAGATGTTGCTGCAATCTATGATGGGGTGTCTTATCCAAGAATGATATTTGGAATTAAGTGAGAAATCAATCATCATCACATCTGCGAATGGTCCAAATGGGGATGATATTGACAAAGACTGAAGGAGAGAGAGAGTACATTTTTTCTCTCTGACCTACAAATATTTTAAAATGTTGCAAATACTAAGTTGGAAACAACACAGTTTATTTCTAAGCCTAAGAAAGATGGCCTGTTCCTTTGTACAGGCAGAGATTGTTCAGTAACACAGACTATAGTTAATGCAGAAGTCCTAGGGATGCTGAGAACCTTAGGGAAAATAGTCCTGTTGATGAGGGCAGAGGGCATTATACCTCTGCTTTGCATATCTTCCATGGGGAAGAAGATGTTTTTCTTATTTTCAGTTCAAAAGACTAAACTGCAGCTTATGCCTAGAATATTAATAAGTATTTTACTGTATTAGAATTTAGATATTATAGTAGGACCTTTGTTTCTCCTTATGGAACTAAGTGAAGTTGTATAAAACAGAAAGGTATACATAGAATGGATTTCCCAAAGTTTTTTCTTGTACCATTTTTTAAACACAATTTTAACCAGTGATTCTTACAATGCAGAGAAGATGTTTATTATTTAGAGAATTTATTGAAAAGGATGGCAGAGAGAAAAGGAGGATGGGGGAAAGAATCGAAAATCTTAAAATCACTTTTATTTAAATTTAAGATCCTACTTGTTATTTCTTGACACCATTACATCTTTTAAAAAAACCTCCTGGAAGTATCATTCACCTATTGGTCCTGGGTGAAAAATTATTATTAAGAAGTTGAGTTTGTCTCTGCTTCTCTTCATTTTGTTATCGCATTATTATAGGATTTTAGGATGGAATAGGCCATAGGGTTCATAGCATGATAAGGTTATGGGATTGTAGATTTAAAGTTGGAAGAGACTTCAGAGATCATTTTGTCCTATAGTCCAAACATGTGTTTCATATGTGTGTATGTGCTTATACAGAGAGAAAGCCTCTGAAATATGAAGATAATTGGCTCAGATGTGACATGAATACCTGATCTGAGATCTGACTCACTTTCCTCCAAGAAACATTGATATTTACGTCTTTGTTGGGATGAGAAGGAAGGCTGCAGATGGCTGGTTGCTCTTTTCCTTGTCTATCTCCAAGAGGGATATTGGGATGGAATTATATCCATCCACCATACCTCCAAAATGATAGTCTAGTACAATCTGAACAAAAAAAAAGTTTAGCTGATTACTCCCAAAATTGGGGGTGATATGTACCTTATCTTCCCTAGTTTATCTCCCTACTAAGGCTGGATACACATTATCGTATGTAGCTAGCAAACCTCTTTATCAAAGCATATATAGAAATCAATAAATTATGCACATTAAAATAGTCAAAAAATACAAGAGTATAAATGACCTCTTCAGCTGGAATCAAGACGAGGTCTTACCTCAAATCAAGAGAACTGTCTTACTCAGAGGAAAGAGATCTCTTTGCAGTTTCTAGGGCTGCAAGTGCTAGAATTCAAAAGTCTAGTTTTCCCCAATGATTAGCACTGGGGTTCCTCTTGAATATTTAAAAGTTTGCGCCTTTTTCCTCTGGACCTGCTTTCTAGGAGTCTTTCTTCCTACATCTACGAGGTATCATACCATCATTCTCCTAGCTAATCAGAAGGCACAACTTCCTCTGTGTATGCAGCACACAAAACAGGGCTATCCCTTAGGGAAAACCACCCAACCTGTGTGGGTGGAAGTGTTACACATAAGTGAGAAAACTGGCAGACAAGAGAGTAGCCAAAGTAACATGGGTACTAATTTGCAGAGCCAGAATTCATACTCAGGCCTCGTGACGTCATTTCTCATGTTCATTCCACTAAATACCACTGTCTCCATTGTATTTATGTGGCATGCTGTATCAAGGCACCAATTCAAGCTCACCTTTTATATTTTCTTTAGAATATTTTTTCGTTTAATATATACAGTTTTTTTTTCTTTTTTGGAGAGGGGAAGGCAGCACAATTGGGATTAAGTGACTTACCCAAGGTCACACAGCTAGTAAGTGTGCCAAGTGTCTGAGTCTGGATTTGAACTCAAGTCCTCCTGACTCCAGGGCCAGTGCTCTACTCACTGTGCCACCTTGCTGCCTCCTTTTACATTTCTTTTTAACAGACTTGTGATTTCATTACTGAAGGGAGGGTGACACAGCCTGTAAGCCTCAGGCACAGAACTTGGATTCAGTTCTTCCTGATTCTGAGGGCAGCGTTCTTAGCAATACATGGCTCTGATTTGAATAAGCTTTTTGACATTTATAGTCTTATACAAAGGGAAAACTTAAAGTTTGATGAATTGAACTTAGGTTCTTTCTCATCAGGCAATTTTGTTTTTGCTACGATTTCATCTAATAAGATTGATCATGGATGTTCTTATCCTTATGTAATGTTGGTTGTACAAAGCATGCATAACTATCCTGTCCTGTTGGTCTACCAGAAGTGTGACTCAATAATTGGGTACTTTAGACATTCATTCATTCATTCAGTAAACACTTATTAAGTGCCTATGTGCATAGAACTGTGCTAAGTGATGGGAATACAAACAGGAAAAACATAATCCCTGCCCTCTACATGTTTTCAATCTAAAGATAAATATTCTATCTGCTTCTTGCCATATTAGAATGCAGCATTAAAAAGACTTGATATTTTTGGTATGACATCTTTCCAAAGTCTCTTGTGCTACCACTAAGTCCACTGTGACAGAAGCAGAGAGCTGGGTGACTACAATACTCAAAAGAAGAGACAGCTTCTGAATGGATCTCTTACTTAGATGCTCCCATATGACAAGTAGAATGTTCTGTTCCTAGATTTCCTGTAAGGCATTATAGGGATGGGCTGTGGTCTACCCCCAACTCTGCCTCTGTTCCCACAGAGAACATGTACTCTACTAGGAAAGTTGGTCTTTGGGACACTGGCCACCATTTCTATTTTTTGTTGCTTTTCTTAATAAATGAACACCAACATGAAGGTTAACAAGTCTAATCATTTGGCTAGACATGCCCAGCCTCACATGTGACCATGTGAATTCAAGATAACAGGATACCTTTAATACAATGAATGGGCCTGACTGGTGGCAGGGGTTAGCCACCCAGTCAATAAACACATGCCAGGTACTGTACCATGACCTAGGAACAGAAAGAAAGGCAAAAACAGTACTTGCCCAACCCCCTGTACCCCAAAAGCTTTTATTCTAATGGGGAAAACATGTAAATAAATAGATATATACAGGATACATAGAAGGTAACCTTAGAAGGGAAGGGCCTATTAGCTGTTGAGATGGGGACAGGCCTCACCCAAGAAGTGGCATTTGAGCTGAGTCTTGAAGGAAGTCAGAGATTCTAGAAAGTAGAAGGGAGGAGAGGAAACATTCTAGGCATGAAGGACAGCAAGTACAAAGGTAAAGAAGCAGAAGATATAATGTTTGCTTAAAGAAATAGCAAGTAGACTAGAGTAGCTAGACAGAGCAGGGTATAGAGAAAAGTAATGTTTAAGAAGAGTGGAAAGATAGGAGGAAACCAGGCAACAAAGAGCTTCAAATACCAAACAAAGGGTTTTATATTTGATCCTGGAAATAATAGAGGGGCATTGGAATTTATTGGGTGGAAATGGCATGGCCTAAGGTCCATACTTTAAGAAAATCACAGTTTGACAACTGAATGGAGTTTGGATTAAAGTGAGAGGAGACCAAGGTAAAAAGACCAAGTAGAATGTAATCATAAGAAGTCAGGAAAGTGATGATCAGGGCCTAGACCAGTATGGTGGCTATGTGAAGACAGAGAGTAGGATCCATACAAGAGCTATTGTGACAGAAAAAAAATAATAAAATTTGGTAATGGATTGGTCATGTAGGGCAAATTAGAGAGAGAAGTGAGGACAATAGTGAGGCCATGAATCTGGGTAACTGGAAGGATGAATAGTGTCCTCAGCACTAATTAATAAGATCTGTTTTGCTTTTTTTTTTTTTGGTGGATGTGGGGTAGGCACCAAGTACTATTTTGGACAAACTGAATTTGAGGAAAAGCCTCTGCAATAGAGACAATGACCCCAGAGAAGAGGATTGGCCCAAGCCTTAACGTTTTATCAGCAAAGATGTAGTTGTTTGCACAGTGCGGGGTTCACAAACTGCTTTATATTCTGTTGAGGTTTAAGTAAAATCAATCTTCATCTTTTGCAGGGGGTAATGTTCCTAGGAAATGGTGCGAAATTAAAAAACACAAATGTTTCCCACAATGGTTCCCACAATGACTAAAAACTCTAATCTTTCAATAGAGCTTGCTTAAAATATATTTTTCTATATATAATTCTTTATTTAAAAAACTCACTAATTTTGATATTATGCACTTTTCCTAACACAGCAATCCCAAATTCTCAGTCAACAATGGCTGTAGATGTTCGGGCATAAAGCTTATCTAACAACTTTATTTTCTCACTGAGCCACATCACTGATTTTGTACCCTTGGCCTTGGAGTCAAAATGACTTGCACTATGCTTTGGGGGCATTATTACAACACAAAACTTGAGTTTTAAAGGCAAACAATGAAAATAAGCAGTGAATGCACAGGGAACTCTTTATAACAAGAGGATAAACAAGACCACTGAAGCTCATAGTAGGATACCAGCCACTCCAGAAACTTGCATGCATCACACCTCTTTGTTTCTCTCCTCCTTCTTCACCTCCTTTGTTTCACAGTTCTCAACCTGAAAGTAAAAATGAGATTACTAATAAAATCACAGGAACTCTTGAAGCTGTGAAAGTTAAATGCATGAATGTTGAGGACTGGCTGAATCAGCATCCTTGCATACTCTGAAAGTAGTTCTAGGTAAAGTTACAGAACCTTGTTTTAACATTTTTGGTCCTATTTGTTCTTATAAGTATTCTGTGTTTTTCATTCCTCCTGTGTGTAGAAATAAATACCTTTCCCATACCTGCATATTGCACACTGAGTAGAATCCTAGATTTACCTGGATAACAAGATACACATACAATGAACTTCTGAAGTTTTGAGAAAAATAAGCATAACCCCCCTCTTATTACTGGCTAGCATCCCATGCCTAGGACCAAAGCAAATCAATGTTTCACTCCCCCAATCCTAGAGAAAGAGAGTAAACACAATGCCCCAGATCCTCAGACCACACAAAGGTTCTTGATGTTAGACTTAGATAATTTCATTTTGGTCCTTAAGTGAAAGGTGAAGTTTATTACTACACCAAAAAAGTTTAAGCACAGCAAATGAGAATTTTTCTAACAGCCTTGAAAAATGCTTTGGCTCGTTTACCCAGCTGAGATGACACAATGAGTGAGATGTGAATGAAATATTTCCAGAAATAGTATTTTGAGTTCTTTGACCAAAAAGGTGATGTTCAACTCCAGCAGACAGTGCACTGTCTAGAAGGCACACACACTGATAAACTCCCCTCTTTCCTATGTCAAGTGCAAAGAAAAGCCATCTGTAGATGATGGATATCTGAACTATGTCACAAAGGCATAATAGGAAGATAATGTACTGACTTCAACATCCTGGATACAACCTCTAAGGGCAGGTGCATTGTCTGAAAATCCAAAGAGAGAATGAAACCATAAATACTTCTTGATTTTCAATTCTACCCTTTCCAAGAGTAACTTCCCATAGCCAATGAAAACCCTGCATTTCTTCCAGGTAATAATATGCTATGTCAAAGAGTAAGATCTTATTACTTTGCCATTGATTTGTCTTGGTGGTGGTGAAAGGATGAATTATGCATGACTCTGGAGAGCTGATAAAAAAATTCCTCAGCTTCAGTTTTCACTTTATTGATCACTTCAAATTCTGTTCACAGCAGTCTCTTTATTGAAGGGAGCTCCTAGCAATCCTCACTGGCTGCCTGGGGTGACTCCACCTTCTCATTTCTTGCAAGGGGGAATCTGTCATTAGCTGCCTCCTACAGTGTTGTCAGGGCATGGTTACCTTAGGACTTGGATTCTCATAAGAGGGAATGATTAGAAATCAGTCATCGGAGCAGCTCTGCAAATAGCAAGCAGTGATTATAATTTGAAAGGAAAGAAAAAGATCCGCTTTTGTCTTTTCCTCTAAGGAAAGAAATTTAGTTTTATTCTAGGCATTGGATGGAGAAGCCATGAAAGATAAATTAAAAGAAAAATTCATTGCATTTAGAGTCAGAAAAGCTTGGTTCAAATCTCTGCTCAACTATTCTCTTCTTTTTTCAGTGTAAATTTGGACGAGTCATTTGCATTCTCTGGGCCTATTTTTCTTCATCTGTAGAGGATTTAAAGCAAGAAATGAGCGTTTTGTTTTTTTATTATTTTATAGAATGAGATAACAGTGGATAGCATACTGTATCTTGGGTTAGGAAGACCTGGGTTCAAATTCTGCCTTAGAAATCTACTAGCTATCAGACTCTGGACCAGTAATTTAACCTGTCTGCCTCAGTTTCCACAATGGTTAAATGGGGACAATACTATCAGTTGTCTCATTATTGTCTTCCTTCCATCTTGATTTCTTTCCCTCTTTTTTTCTTCCTTCCTTCTTTTCTTCCTTCTTTCCTTCAGACTGCTTTGGTAGTCTAGTGAAGCCTATAGACTTTTTTCCAATTAAATTCAATACACTTTTATTAATCACCTACCGCGTGCCAGGCACTGTGCTAAGTTATAGGGATAAAATAAGAAAAAGAAAAAAGAAAGAAAATCCCTGCCTTCAAGGAGCTTACAATTTAATGGAAAAAGACAAAACAAAACGAAGTTGAAAAAAGGCAGGGGGACCAAAGGGGTACTAGTGTGGGAACATGTTCAAACCAAGTAGAACTGCTTATAAAAAGTGGAGAATTGGCTCCTTCTTAGATTCATGTGTTTAAATGCATAAAATGCATCAGATTACAAAGGAAATCAATTTTACTGAAAACAGTAATCAATATAAAAAACATACACATATATACACACAACACAAATTAACAGACCCATGTTAAAAACTCTTGGACTAGAATTCTTATGGTCCTGTCTTATGGTCTTATTTTCTCTATGATCCTTCCTACCTCTAAAAATAAGATCCCTCTCCTTTTATTAAGTTAAAAAATGAGGCTTAAATAAATTAAATGACATTTAAATTAACAAGTGAGCTGCTGGGTGGCACAAGGGATAAAGTGCTGGGTCCCAAGGCAGGAAGACCTAATTAAAACTCAGCTTCGGATACTCACTAGTTTTATTTTCATAGGTCAGTCATTTAATGTCTGTCTGCCTCAATTTCCTCATCTATAAAATGGTGATAATGATACCTCTTACCTCCTGGGGTTAAAACTTAGGCCATATATGAATGCTAAATTCTAGTCAACACAAAAAGCAACAAAAGTAAGTACATGATCCTTCCATTATTAGACACCGTGTTCTTTCTACTAGAAGCAATAGGACATAATAGGTAAAGCCTTGGACTTGGAGTGGGGAAAAAAAAATTAACAAGGATCAAATCGTGCTTCAGAATTCTAGAGAAGTCTAGTCATTCCCTTCTCTCCACCTCATGGCTTTACCTTTAAAATAAATAGGTTTTATAAGAAGAGCTATCACTAAGGTCTCTTTTGCCCACCTCTGACATTTTCTGGCTCTGTGAACCTGGCTGAATCATTATGTTCCTGAGGCAACTCTGTAGGATTTATGTACTCAGTCATAAAAAGTATTATGTACTTTTACATATATTAATTATATTATAATTATTAATATAAATAAAATGTTATTAATATAGACATTTATGTATGCTTTTAAACATTTATTAATTATGGTATGGGAAAAGATTAAGAAACAAAGTGATGGAAAGAAAACAAAACTGGGAACCAGGAGACAAGTCCTATTTTTCTATCATTCTCACCTTGAGCAAATTAAGTTCACTTCTTTGAACTTCAGTTTCTTTATCTGTTAAATGGTGGGTTGGACTAGCTTAGCTCTGAGGTCCTTCTCAGCTTTGGCATCCTATTTAAATAATTTATTTAGCATACTAGTTATCTATCAAACCTCCTTTCTAAGGACTTCTCTGACTAACTAGGACTCATTGATCTCTCTCTTCTCTAAGCTCCTATAGCTCTGAAAGTCTTCCCCACATAATTTGCTTATGATTATATAAAATTTTCTATTATCATAGTGTGTCTTGTTTCCACAACTATATTATAAATTCCTTAAGGGTAGGGAAAATGTCTTGTACTTGGACAGAATAATAGATACATGTGACAGGAAGTTGGGTATATATTGCTTTGCTTTTTTCTGTTTCCATTGGTTAAATTAGTCAACCCTTGGTTTATAAAAACAAGCAAAAAAGCCCACAACTTTACTTCCAGCAAATGTCACCATGCCAAACCATCTCCCAGATTTCCCAATACAAAGTCTCCCATTCACACAGATTTATTTTTCCCCTTCTTTGAGTATCCTCTCTGGACTTGCACTGACCACACCTGGACCAGTTTCAAAACTTGGCAGGATGTACTGTTTTCCTTTAGCAATTTAGCACAAGGGCATCATGCTTTCCATATCATCTGAGAGTATATCTAGGAGCCTTTTGCTAAGAAGGAACAAAGCTTCAGAAAAAAACAACCAAAGGTTTCCATCATTTTAACCAAAGACAGAGGATTATTATTTTTTTTTTTTGGAGGACTACTGTTTTCATTGACTCCGAAGGAACAAAGAGAGATAAACAGGTTATGTAACCTTGAATGACTTATTTGGAGAGCCTTCTTTAGAATATGGTAGCAGTGTTACTTTTATTCACAATTACACCAAACTTTCTTCCCAACCAAATTGTTTCTTTGCTTATACTCCCAGCCCCAGTCTGTTTTCTACTCCTTACATGAAGGAGAAAAAAGTTGAGAGCACCATGTTTTCTCATTAGAATTTCTCAGACTATTATGGCTCATTCCATGGTCACCTCTGCAAAAGTACCCATTAGGAAATAGCATGTGGCCCTTTAATATGCCCTTTGTCTCTTCAAAGGGCTACACAGTGAGAAATTAATGTTCTAGGAAGAGATGCAACTTAGAATCCAGGGTTGCTAAGATGGCCATTTGATCCCTGTAGTCTCAAATGAAGTACTTCCAAGTCCTCAAGCTGGCCTTTGAAACATTCAATTTTCAAGGCTGTCACACCAAGGCTCAGTAACCCTATCTCATAACCACTATGGACATCCCAAAAGATTAGAAAATAAATCTATTCCTGCCAAGTCATAGTGGAGAGGGTTTCTTTATTGTTCTATTAAGGAACCATGCTTAAAAGCCATGGAAAAGGTCACGGACTGATAGCTTTGGTTCTTTCTATCCAACTCTGCAGTTCAATAAAAAAATCACATTATTAAATATTTCAATTTTTTAAAAAAGTACATGTATCCTAAGAGAGACAGTATGAGGTAGTGAAAAGAGAACTCACCTTGGAGCTGAGAAGAGTTGTACTCAAGGCCTGCCTTTGACTTAGAATGTCTGTGTGCCCACGTGTAAGTCATTTAACATCTCAGTTGTCCAAACAAATTAAGATACATAAAAGTTGTTGGTAAGCGTCAGTAGAATTTCTCATTACAGGAACAACCTTGAGGGATGAAATTATAGGTGGAGACTCTTCCCTACTCTTGCTACTACCACTACCAACAACAACAAAATTGCAAACCCAAAATTTCTCTACTAGACAATGAACCCACTTTTTAAAAGTAGAATAAGAGAATGGATTAATTAAAAGGTATATTTTTGTGCTTTTAGAAAGTAATTTAAAATCTCCTAGAGAATGATATTGTAACTAAATAGTATGGGGGGGGGTGGAGTGTAGATAACATTCACTGTTGGGTCATTTCCTATAGGCATAATTGCTGCACTGTGCCTTTACCATGACAGGTTTATATACAGTTTCAAAAACTTCTTAAGAAACAGTGTGAGACCAAAACCTCACTGTCTGTGGGCCGTATCTAATTGGTTGGAGTGGCACTATTTAGGGAGGAAGCTGGAAGTGTAGAACTGGAATTTAAGCTTAGATCTTTACCCAGATCTATTTTCACTAAATGACAGGCATCTCTCAGGAATTTTAGTAACTGAGGAAACGAACACACAAAACATGGAGTAAAAATTAGCAGGATTTTTTTAAATAAAAATTATTTCAGGAATTTTGATCTTGCCAATCAAAGATGATCTTAATGAAGAGATTCCAATGATTTAAATCTTGAACAGGTTCACTTCCTTTTTTCATTTAAAGATATTAGTGTAACTACTATGTTAAAGAGTTTGGGGACCTCACCCAATTTGAAGAACCATGGAATTCACCAATCTTACAATTTATCCAACCATTTGTCTTTTGCCCTCTTGTGGTTTGAAAACCACTTAAATATGTCTATTTGTGTCCACTTCTGGTACATTCACATCTAGTAACAAAAACAAAATCAATGGCAACCACCACAAAAAGCAGAGACAGCATTGCTCAGCAGGCTATCATCTAGGACTGCATAGAAACTGGTCAATTTAGGACTTGGACTGATCCCCAACCATGGAGGAATGGCGAGGGTCTTTATTCAGATGTCAAACCCAAAGAACTGTTTTATTTGAAATATTTACAAAATGGATACTACACTATGTGTGTGTGTGCATGCACACTGGACTTGAATCATCTAGGTAATTTTTTAAAATCTATTTTCCATCTTTTCTTTTCATGTGTAGATAGAGCGCCTGAATCCTAGTAGCCTCTTTGGTCCAGTGGCAAGGGTGTTTTCAAGGAACAATGGGGGAATCTTTATTGAAAACTTGTGAGCTTTGTCTCTGTTTTACTGCCAATCACCTGGTCACACTGATGGTTTAAACCCCAAAATACCAGATGAAATGATTTTTGCTGCTCCCTCCCCCCACATTCAGTCCGGTATCATTGTTTGGCACTAGGATTAGACAGAGCTGGGAAGTTTGATGAGACTGTCATTGGAGAAAAATAAGCAAAATTGGACCAGACCTGGATAAAGGCTAAGAGAAAAGAAAGGAAAGGAATCTTCCAAAATCCATAAAAGGGTAACGTGATTTGGCAAGTGTTAAGAGATTAAAATGCAAAGATTATGTTACATTGTTGGTGGAGTGGTGAACTGATCCAGCCATTCTGGAGAGCAATTAGGAAATTTACCCAAAGGGCTACAAAAATGTGCATACTCTTTGACCCAGCAATACCACTCCTAGGGCTATATCCCAAAGAGCTCATACAAGTGGGAAAAGGACCCATATGTTCAAAAATATTCATAGCAGCTCTTTTTGTGGTGGCAAAGAATTGGAAATCATGGGTATGCCCATCAGTCGGGAATGGTTAAACATGTTGTGACATGTGATCGTAATGGAATACTATTATACTCTAAGAAATGAGGAGCATGTGGACTTCATAATAACCTGGGAAGACTTACATGATCTGATGCTGAGTGGCAGGAGCAGAACCAGGAGAACATTACGTACAATTACAGATATACATCATCTGTGATGACTTTGATAGACTTGGCTCTTCTTATCAATACAAGGTTCTAAGAAAGTTCCAAAAGACTCATGATGGAAAAAACTGTCCACATCCAGAGAAAGGATTATAAAGTCTGAATGGAGATTGAGGCAAATTATTTGCTGACTTTTTTTCTTCTTTTTTGGTTTTGTTTCTTCTTTCTCATAGTTCATTCCATTAGTTATAATTCTTCTTTACAACTTCACTATCGTGTATATTAGTTTAATGTGAAGGTATCTTGGGGGTAAAGCAGGGCAGAAAACTTGGAACTCAAAAGCTTATGCAACTAAATGTTGTAAACTAAAATAAATTAATTAGTTAAAAAAAAACAGGGGGGGCGGAGCCAAGATGGCGACTGGAAAGCAGTAACCGGCGTGAGCTCCCCTCCAAGTCCCTCCAAAAACCTATGAAAAAATGGCTCTGAACCAATTCTAGAACTACAGAACCCACAAAGGGGCAGAGGGAAGCAGGAC
>JAQQSZ010003985.1:0-14292 GCA_028646595.1 Phalanger gymnotis
TTTCCTCTACTTCTCTTACTTGCTTTTCCAAATCCTTTTTGAGCTCTTCCATGGCCTGAGACCAGTTCAAATTTTCTTAGAGGCTTTTGTTGTAGGCTCTTTGACTTTGTTGACTTCTTCTGGCTGTATGTTTTGGTCTTCTTTGTCACTAAAGAAGGATTCCAGAGTCCAAGACTGAATCTGTGTGTGTTTTCACTGCCTGGCCGTGTTCCCAGCCAACTCACTTGACCCTTGAGTTTTTCAGCAGGGTATGACTGCTTGTAGACTAAAGAGTTCTGTATTCCTAGCCTGGGGGGATGCGCCAGCTCTGCCATACCAGCACTTCTCCTTCCCCAAGAACCCTCAACCTGGACTCACTTAGATCTTCAGCAGGCTCTTCACTCCTGCTCTGATCTGCCACTTAATTCCTCCCACCAGGTGGGCCTGGGGCTACAAGCAACTGCAGCTGTAGTTCTGTAGCTGCCCCAGCTCTGCTGCCCCTGGGGTGGTGGCCGAACAGCAAACTCTATCCCTGTCCCCAGCAGCTTCTCCCACTAACCTACTCTGTTGTCCTTTGTGTTTGTGGGTTGAGAAGTCTGGTAACTGCTGCAGCTCACTGATTCAGGGCACAAGGGCATGCTCTGCCCAGCTCCCAGTCTGGTTGGTCCACACCGCCCATGCTCGGCTCTGCTCTGCTCAGCTCCGCTCCCCTCTGCTCCCAGCTCTGTGTGGGATAGACCTTACCCAGAGATCATTCAGGCTGTCCTGGGGTAGAGCCCTGCTTCCCTATGCTATTTTGTGGGTTCTGCAATTCTAGAATTGGTTCAGAGCCATTTTTATAGGTTTTTGGAGGGACTTGGCAGGGAGCTCATGCTAGTCCCTGCTTTCCAGCCACCATCTTGGCTCCACTCCCTTGATGTCTGTTTTACCCTCTGGTTTTAGGACCTCAGGGCAGTTTTTCATTGATAATTTCTTGAAAGATGCTGTCCAGGCTCTTCTTTTTGATCATGACTTTCAGGTAGAGCAATAATTTTTACGTTATCTCTTCTGGATCTATTTTCTAGGTTTTTTTTTTCCAACAGAGTATTTTACATTGTTTTTTTTTCTACTTTTTTCCATTCTTTGATTTTCTTTGATACTTGATTTCTCACAGAGTCATCAGCTTCCACTTGTCCAATTCTAATTTTTAGCAAGTTGTTTTCTTCAGTTAGCTTCTGTATCTCTTTTTCCTTTTAGTCAATTCTTTTTAAGTCAACTTTTTAGTCAACTTTTTAAGGAGTTCTTCAGTGAATTTTTGTGCCTCCTTTTCCATTTGGCCAATTCTACTTTTTAAGTAATTGTTTTCTTTGGTGTACTTTTTTCCATTTGACCAATTATATTTTTTAAGGAATTGTTTTCTACAGTCATTTTTTTTGTCCTTTCTTTTCCATTCTATTGACTCTCTTGCATACCTCCCATTTCTTTTCTCAATCTTTTTCTACTTCTTTTATTTGACTTTTAAAATCCTTCTTGAACTCTTCCAAGAAGGCTTTTGGAGCTTGAGACCAGTTCATATTCCCCTTTTAGATTTCATATTTGGATATATTGACAATGTTATCCTCTTCCAAATTTGTATTTTGATCTTTCCGGTCCCCATAGAAAGAATCGAGATCATGCTATATGAGAATTAGCTTAAAGAACTAGGGATATTTGGCTTGGAAAAGAAATTCTTGTTGAAAGGGGAGAGAGGATGATCACCTTCTTGAAGTATTCAAAGGGTTGTCACATGAAAAGGATTCAACTTTTTCTACTTGGCCATAGAGCATAAAACAATGAGTAGAAACTACAGAGAGGAAGATTTAAGCCTAATGACAGGAAAGACTTCTCAACTATGAGAGATACCTTAGTATGGAATAAGCTGATTCAGAAGAAAATAGAGTCCCCCTCATTTGAAGTCTTCAAGTGATAGCTAGATGATGACTTGTTGATTGGAACAGCTGATCTCTGTAGTTCTCTCCAACTCTGAGAATTTGGTGATTCTCTAAAATCTCTCTCAGCTTTAACATTTCAAAAGTCTACAATCGTAAGCTCACTTTGTCCAGTTGATTTGTTTCAAGATGATTTTATTAGAGTAAATATTTTCATTTCTATCTAGCAAGCAGTGTGTTTCTATCCATATATTAAAATAATTCAGGATTCTTTGGAAGATATAAAAACAGAAATAAGCTAGTTTGATAATCCTCTGATCATAAACATTAGGCAAAACGTAAAACAGGAAAGAACTATTCCACAAAGATGTTTAGAACTGTGATAGAGGAGATCCAAAAAGAGGCCAGGTTAGTGAGAGATTCCCTGGGGATTATTGGTGTCAAACTGAAACAGAAATGGATCCTTGCCACTGGATATTGACTTAGAAAACCATAAATAAACATTATCTACATTGTATTGCATGTATAATTATTTTCTTAAACATTTCCCAATTACATATCAATCTGGTTCAACAACATTTAGGAGTTTTGTGGACTGTGAGTTTGACACCTCTGCTGTGGGCAATGAGTTCCCTTAAATGTTCCTTTTTACAAATAAAATTGTCCTGACTTCATCAAGGCTAGGATATTGCAGAGGCTTCTAGAAGAGATCTCTAATCACTCAAAAGAGTCTGATTTGTCCATCCACTCAGGGGAAAAAAATGGGTGAAGAAATCTATTTAGACACCCTTTAGAGCTCATCCAACTGTAGATAGATATAAAGATATATATGAATGAGTATGTGTGTATGCACATGCACATATGTATATGCACACGTATGTATGTGTTTGTATATATACATATATACATGTATATACCCATCCTAAGAATTATACCACTGACAAGTTTGGATTGCTTAAGATGATCTGTGAGTAGCACCATAATAGATTTTCTAAAAGAACTGGTGAATAAAGGAGATCAGTTAAACAGGATGGGACCCCTAAGACATTCCTCTCCCCTAATGATGTGATCTTGAGCAAACCACTTTTTCAGGCTCCACACTCACTTTGGTAAAATAGTAATGATAATCCTTGCACTGCCTGTTTCATAATGCTGTTAAGAGAAGGGTCCTTGGTAAAACATAATTTTTCATTATTGTTGAAGCCTTTGGTTGAGTATTTCTATGGTATCTGGAAGGCAATGTGAGGTCTTTGGAGGATTTTTTTCCACTTAGTTGCTCAGCATTGCATACATATTTGTGTACTACCAGGCTGCTAAGCCCTAGAAGAGGGCTCAGGTACCTAGCTTGCTTTGAGCCTGACATATGGAATCATAATAGACTAAATCTTTAGGGGTACAACATCTGTTTGGACCTCATGACAATTTAAACTCCACAGACAAATCTTTAGAATATACATATTCCTGATTGCCTATCAGTGATTAGGTGATAACCTAGGAGTATGCACACAGTAGACAAAATGTTTCAGGAGCCTGGGTCTCAAACTTCCCCAACATTCTGAAGACTTGTCCCTTCTTTCCCTCAATTTAGATTGTCCTGTGTCTATATAATTTTGAGAGCTAACCCATGCATGAAGCTAATTCCATTAGTCTTTTATGTTTAAATGTAATGGCTGTACATAACCTTACTGTGAGTGGGAAAAGATGTTTGCTGTCCTGTTGCAGATCTTACATCTGCTCCTTTCCCTACCTTATGGTTCATCTGAATTGCCTTTCCTACTATGTTTATCATTTGCTCTGCAATGTTTTTCAAATAATTACATTCTGGTTAAATTTGGCCAAGATAAAATGTAAACTCAATTTGTGTTTCAGTGCAATGGGGAAAAAAGTGGGGTCAAACAAGTTTTCAAGTGATCAACATTTTTTTTAAACTGGATCCCTCTGTCTTTCCCAGGCTGAAAGTATAGGGGTCACTCACAGGTCTGATTCCACTACAATTTCCAAGAGAACGTTAATCTGCTCTGTTTCCAACCTGGTCTTATTCCTTAAACATATCTTCCACACCAAAGGGCTGACCATATTAATGTTGAACTTACTGCGAATGCCCGTTCAGTTTAGCTCTCTGAAGCTCAGAACTCCCAAGTTTAAAAGATCTACTACCTTCAACACTACCTAGTAGAGGGTAGTATAGACATATACTACCATAACAAGCCAAATATATATTTTTAGACACATTTTTATATAGATAAAAATTGAAGAGCAATGTGATTTCACTGAGTGAAGACTATAGTTCAAAGAACTATTAAATGAATTCTAATTAGAAATAGTCAAAGCAGCATTTTAGAAATACAATTTTATCAGTAATGTGCAGAAGATATCAGAACAAGAAATCTTGTTTAACATAGAGTCCATAGTTGCCATGGAAAATAAGGAAGTGACGAGAGTAGCGGAAACCTTTCCCTCTAAGGGAAACTAAGGAACAAAGCCAGCCATGGACAGCCTTACACTCACATAAATCCCTAAATTCAGTGAGTTCAGAATTAAAATAACCACATAGTACTGACCCCTTAAATTATTGAACCTTGAACCTCATTTCTTTCTAGCCACTTTGGATTTGGCTATGATCAGGGGAACTGCTATAAGAAAGGTGGGGCCAGCATGAATCAGCTTACAAGAATCTAACTTTAAATTTTCAGTGTGAACATTTCAGAGCACTTGAGAAATCGGCAAATGCTACAAATCAGGGTTTGATTTATTGCTTTGCTGTCTAGACTTTTAAAATGGAGAAAATGGTAATAACATAGATTAGATTGAAAGGTGTATCTTGTGTACATTTTTCCCCCTGACATCTGGTTGTTAAACATTTACCAGCATAACACTCACTGACTGCGAGCCTGGTTTTGATCAGGCTCCTGTCCAACCCGCAACTAATATTTCTGATCCTTTAGACTATAGAATCTATAACCTCTACAGATCACCATGGCCTCCACATCACACACCATTGCAGTTTCTAGGTACTTCAGTTCCAAAATGGATATTATCCTCAGATATCTATCTCCTCTAGCTCATGATAGGGCCCTTCTTGATAGGCTGATCCAAAGGGAAAATACTGGGGATGTTACTTGATTGAAGAATCTATAAGACAAGATGACCAGGATTTAAAAAGAAACAATTTAGTTTGATAGATGCCAAAGGAGTCTAAGGAAATAGTACAAAAGTCGAGCCTAACAGAAGATTACAAAAGAAAAAGGGAAAAACTGGATAAAGAGAGACATTGGGAGAGGTGGTAACAGATAGAATTTTGTCCAGAATTTCAAAGAGTACAAGCAATAAAGAAAAGAACTTTACTCCTTTAAGACACCCCACTGGAAAAAAGAGAGAGTAGATGTATGTCAGACTGGTACAAATTAAAATAAGACCAAAAATCAGGGCCTGGATCAGGGTTTCTTAACCTGAAATATGTGAACTTTTAAATTTGTGTATATACATATATATGCATATATATATGTATACACAATATACATATATATAGACAATTATATTTCAATTAGTTTCTTTTGTTTGCTTCCCAAAGTCTGCCAAAGAGGTCCCTGACACAGAAAAAGCTTAAGAACTCCTGGCCTAGATGAATGTTAATACCCACAAGGCACACCTAGAACTATTTAATGACTTAAATGTCTCAAATTAACTGAATAATGTAATTCTGTATTGTAAGCTATCCTAACACTCTGCCACAATAACTCTCATACTACAGGCAAATGTAAAGTTGTATAAGGAACCAGCTATCATGCTGGACTACAACAAACATGGTGAGGAGAAAGAAATACCAGTATAGAAGAAATGGGGTGCGGTAAGATTCTAAGGATGCATTACTGGGCGGAGAAATCCTCCACTCTTTTGTTCCATGTGATTTTCGAAGTAGCCATTTAAGGCTGGAATATAGCAAATGATTGATCAACAGAGCCATAATAACTGTGAATTATCATACCTGGGTCAAATTCTTTTAGGGCGAGGAAGAAAGAGAAAAAGGAGCCGTGGCCCAAAGGAAAGTCAACCATGGGCATGTGCACCCCACAATAGGAGGCATCTATGATCTAGCGATAGTCTAGTCCTTGTGTATTCAGATATTAGTGGAGAGAAGGCAGACCAAGGTTATAAACACCCACTGGACAAGCAAAGTCAGACTGCCACATAGAGAGTAGCAAAAGATATGAGAGCTGAACGGCAGAAAGCAAAAGCTAATGAGTGCCATCTCCTGGAGGACAATGAAATTGTCAGACTGTGGAAGACAGGATGATCAAATAAGAATTTAGCTACTTGAAAGTATGGAGGACTGCAAGGAAAAGATGATTGCCCCCTTCTGGAGAATTTTAACAACCTGGGGCAAAAGGGGAGGACAATTTGGCGGAAAAATAGGAACCACAAACATATCACTGCATCTTGATAGACTAACATGTTAAAAGTCTCCCAACCTCCTGGTGGTTTAATATAGGAAAATTCCCAACTCTGATACAATGACATGGTAAAAAGGATGGTCCCCTCTACTGTTGTAACAGCTACTTGCTATCCTTGGAAGAAAAAAAGACCCTGCAGTTTTACCTAAAAGGACTGCTTTCACAATTGTAAAAGTATTTAGTTTCTTGCTCTTGTCTTCTGTCTTGACCACTTAACCTGAAATATGTGAACTTTTAAAATATATTTTGACAATTGTATTTCAGTATAATTAAGAACTCCTGGCCTAGATGAAGGTAAATGCCTGTAAGGCACAGCTGGACCTGCATAATGATTTAAACCTTGAACAGGGAATATTGTCTTACTCTAATAATAACTCATTGCCATTTGCATTCCAGAGACTCCTCTTTTGTCTTGACTGATCCCCTGCTTTGTCTACCCTTCCCTCTGCTATGAATTATTTTATCTTTCTATCCCAAGTTGCCAAAGAATGCCGATAATTGACTGGATATTCTAAGAAGACTTTAAAAGTTATCAAAAGCAAAATCTGTACTCCAGGAATCTGAATTTACTATTTGTGAGATTAGATTCTTTAGCATGCTAAAAAAATCTCTTTACTTTCATTTTGGCCTCCTATCTTTGACCCACAATCAACAACCTTCCTCTCCCTTGCCCTCTTCTGATAGGTATACATCCACCAAGAGGTGGAGAGAATTCCTTAACAACAACTAGGCCTCTTGGAGTTGTGGCCCTAAAGAGGCAGTGATACATTGGGATGGGGGTCCATCATTCATTACAAGACAATGTTCTGGGATGTTGGTCCCTACAGTGAGCCAATCCGGGATGTTGGCACCACAAAAAATCTAATTTTTCTCATGCTAGAGATTTCTCTGCCAGTCCATCGGACATCTACCCACTTTCTTCACCTTCTCTCTTCCATTTTCCAAATAGCTCCTGTAACACTCCGCTTGTCACCATGAAACAGCCAGCAAGGCCAACACAGTCCCCTACTCCTACCCCTCCCACTACAGTTGGTGAGGCTGTCAGAGGACAAGGTTTGTGAAAACTGATCTATCCCACTGATAGGTGTAATGAGGGGAGAGAGACAGAGAGAAGCAAAAAAGACAGGAATAAAATTAAGGCATGCCTTACCAACTGCCATCACAAATAGAAGGTCATTATTTTTGGTGGGTGGTTTGATTAGTTAGTTAATTCAGCAAATTTCCTAGATAAAGTATTAAATGTTATAAGAACCCTCCCAAAGAGTTTTTAACTCTAACACCATCTGAAAAGAGCTAATTCTCCACCAATTTTTTTTGACAAATAGCTTCCATTTTTTTTTCTTCTCATTGATTGTGTGGCCTCTCTTACCTACCATAATGATAAATTTGGTGCTTTCATCTCTAAAACTTGCATCCTGAAACATTGAATATAAAGATTTTCTGTAATTCCCCATGGCCTATGAAACAAAATTCAAATTACTTTAGCTTAGTGTGTAAGGCCCTCTGCAAGCAACTTACCCTGTAGCTATGCCTCATCTGTAAAATTGACAAAGATAATTCCAATTGCAGAATTGTGAGGAAAGTGCTTTGCAAATTATAAAATGCTATTGAAACCTAAATAATCATTAACCTTTCAAACAACAGTGTAGTTAGCTTTGTACTGTGATATCTCTCCTACTGGATGATGAACTCCTTGAAGGAAAGAGCCTTGTCTCATTCATCTTTGTGTAACCTACGTCAGAGGCCCTCTCTTGAATTAAAGAGCCCAGGAACTTCAGGGACCACTAATTTCTCTAGTTTATTGGTTTCTTCTTTTCTTTCTCTTCCCACCCCCACCTTCTCTGTGTCTATCTGTCTCTCTCCTCTGTCTGTCTCTCTCTCTCTCTCTCTGATGATCTGAGAATTTCAGTATTTGACACTCCCCAAAGATATTCCCCAGTTCTCTTTATAAGCACATAGGCTCATGAGTCTCAAAACATGAAGAGTTTTATTTGCAATTTAATGGAGGGGGGGGAATAATGATGGCACTTACATTTCAGCTGATAGAAAGGAACAATATACCATAGAGTAAAAGCAACCATGCCTCCGAAACCAATACAGTCCCATGACTTACAGTCCTCTCCTGAGTAGACACCATTCTAGAAGGATGGAAATCTATTTCTCTGAATTGGTTGCCTCCGTTTCATATGGCTTGTTACTGGCAGCTCTGGCTTCCTTCCTCTGTGTGCCCATCACTAGTCAGTGTTCCCTCTCAGGCTGCTGGCTGCTGTCCACCTCTATGGCTTCACTGGAGATCTCAATTCCCAACAGGTGGCAATCATTGTTTCAGAGGGGTGTTCTACAGTGTCTCCTTCATGCAGGTTTCTTCTTCACTCCATTGTCTTCTCTTCTGAGCTATGGTACCTTCCTTCCAATAGTCTAAAAATGTCATTGTCAGATGGAACTCATCGTCCTCTGTTTCCTGCCATTCTTTTCTCACACATTTTGCAATTTTCCATGGTATGACAATTTGACTTTTCTTCACCAGTTGGCACTTGTCATTTTCCCAGGGACTAGATCTCTTGTAGGGTTTAGTCTTTGGAAATGTCTCATAGTTATGTACATATATCTATATGTATATACATATATACACAGATATTTTTACATATATTGTTATTGTTCTGTCATATCAGTTGTGTCTGACTCTTTGTGACCACATTTGGAGTTTGCTTGACAAAGATACTAGAGTGGTTTGCCATTTACTTTTCCAGCTCATTTTATAGATGAGGAAACTGAGGTTAAATAGATTTAAGTGATTTGCCCAAGGTCATACAGCTAGTGTCTGAGGATGTATTTGAACTTGGATCTTCCTGACTCCAAGTCTGGTGCTCTCTCCACTGCTCCACCTAGCTGTCCTTTCAAATATATTCACATATATGTATGTATGTATATGTGTGTATATATATATATATATATATATCATATATACACACAATTTGATTATGTCAAATCTGTCTTTACATTTTTTTCAAAATTAATATTTACCCCTTCCCCCTTCTCCCACATTAAGAAAGCAAGATAAATAAAATCACCTGTTAGTAACATGTATAATAAAGAAAAAAGGCCTATTTGGCCATGTCCACAAAAATATGTCAATATGCATTCTAGTTCCATCACCTCTCTATTAGGAGATGGGTAGCCTCTTTCATCATGAGTACTCTGGAATCTTGGTTTGTATTTGTGTTGATCGGAGTTCCTAAGATTTTCAAAATTTATTGTCTTTACAACATTGTTGCCTATTAAACACATCATTCTCCTGGTCATCATTCTCCTGGTTATGCTCATTTTATTCTGCACCAGATCAAACAAGACTTCCCAGAGTTCTCTAAAACTATCCCCCTTATGTGTTACAACACAATAGTATTATCTTACATTCATATACCATAGCTTGTTCCCCAATTTATGAGTACCTCCTTAGTTTCCAATTCTTTGCCACTGCAAACAAAGCTACTATAAATATGTTTGCACGTATTGTGTCTTTTCTTCTTTTTTTGTTCTCTTTGTACTCAGTATAGACTGAGTAATGGTATCACTGCATAAAAGGGTATACACAGTTTAATAGCTTTTTGGGCATAGTTCCAAATTGCTTACTAAAATGACCGGACCAGTTCACAGCTCCACTAACAGTATATTAATGCACCTGTTTCCCCACAACATTTATCATTTTTTCCTTTCTAATCCTACGGGAGTGAGATGGAACCTTAGCGTTGTTTTAATTTACATTTCTCTAATTATGAGTGATTTAGAGCTTTTTCATATGGCTGTTAATAGCTTATATTTCTTCCTCAGAGAACTACCGATTCATATCCCTTGACCATTTATCACTTGGGGAATGGTTCTTATTCTTATAAATTTGAACCAGTTCTCACTTAGAAGTGAGACCTTTATCAGTCCCTCCCCAATTACCCACCACTCCTGTAGTTTTAACTGCATTTGTTATTTTGTTTTCTTTTTGCAAAAACTTCTTTTAATTTTATGTAATCAAAACTGTCTATTTTACCTTCTGTGACCCTATCTATCTCTTGTTTGATAAAGAACTCTTCTTCCTCCATAGTCATAATAGATAATTTCTTCCTTGATCCTTTAATTTGTCTATAATATTATCCCTTATGCCAAAATCATATGCCCATTTGGAGCTTGTCTTGGTATGTGGTCTGAGATATCAGAATAATTAGTTTCTTTCAAATTGCTTTTCAGTTTTCCCGATGCTTTTCGTCCAATAGTGAGTTGTTGCCCCAAATCGCTGGTATCTTTGGGTGTATCAATCACTAGGCTGCTGTGCTCATTCATTTCTGTATTTTGGGTACCTAATCTCTTCCACTGATCAAACTCTATTTCTTAACTAACTAGTACCCAATCATTTTGATGATTGTTGCTTCGTGGCATCGTTTGAGATCTGGTACGACTAGACTCCTTTCTTTCTCACTTTTTTCCATTAATTTCTTTGAGATTCTTAGCCTTTTGCTCCTTTAAATGAATTTTATTATCATTTTTTCTGCTCCTATGAATTAATGCTTAGGTAGTTCTAAGCTTTAGTCTCTAAACTTCATAGAAGATCTATGTTGTGAGGGGGAAAGTTCCCTTTAGGAGCCCCTCTTCTTGCACCAATCAACCAAGCTTCTGTCTCCAATAGTATACAGGCTTATGGTGAATTATTACTTTGATTTTATTATCTCAAGCCCAAGAGTATGCCTCTGTCAACACTACCCACTGTGTCTGGAAGTTTGGGGGGCACAATTTCACTCTCATCTCTTTATTCCCCATCCTGACAAAGGTAACTGGGCTAGGTTTTTAAAATGACCTAGGGCTGCTTTTTGAAAAACATAGAAGCAGACTAGGAAAGCACTAGAAGGATCTGTAATCCTGATCTGCTACATCTGTAACTCTAGTTCCTTCCTTGTGTACTTCTAAGGACTACATGCTAGTGGAGGAATCCTACAGGTAAAAGAAAATACTCCACAGTGAAACTCTGAACATTAACTGTATGTTTTGTAAGCATCTTAAACTCAGCATTTCCAAAATTGAATTCATTGTCTTCCCCCCAAACCCTCACCTCTTTTGAACTTCTTTATTAATGTAGAAGGCACTACAATACTCCTAGTCACCCAATCTCACAATCTAGGTGTCATTCTCAATTTGTCACTCTCTCTCCCTGTTTCTATACTCAATCTGTTACCAACTATCAATTTTCCCTTCATGACATCTCTAGTATACATTCCCTTCTCTTCATTGACATTGCCATCAATCACACTGGTACAAGTCTTCATCACCTCACAAATGTAATATTGCAATAGTCTGCTATTGGTCTCCCTGTCTCAAGTCTCTCCCCACTACAATCCAACCTGCATTCAACTGGCAAATGGATCTTCCTAAAGTACAGGACTGATCATGTGAACCTAGTACCATCTCCTCAAAATTCCAGTGCCTCCATATCACCTACAGGATCAAATACAAAATTTATAATTTTTATTCAAATCCCTTTATAACTTGGCAATTCATCTCCAAACTTTGTAGTCTTCTTACACTGTACTCCCTTCCACTGATCCAGTGACACTGGCCTCCTTGCTATTATTTGTACCTCATAGCTTGGTACAGAACCATTTGCAATATTTCTTTCTGCTCTAGATGACCCGAGTGCTCTAAATAATATAAAGTTAAATTAAAAGGAATAACTGTGCTATTGCCACCGGTCTCTTTTGGTGTTTCTCTGCTTTCATGCTATGATTAATACAGAAAACTCATTTCTTTTATCAGTCCCATCATTTTGCCTTTATGAAACGATATAATCTTTTGCAAGTTCATGTTGTTTATGTCTTGACTTTCATAAAGCTTTGGGGATTTGCCAATATAAAGTTTATTAAATATTAGTTTATTATGAATGTCTATAAGGGCGCAAAGGCTGAAAAACTGATCTCACCTTTTTCCGTGCAACACCATTTGAAATTGCTGTAAAGTGACCATATTTTAAGCCTTTCCATCTTTGCTGGTTATCACATTCTGTAACTGTACACATGAAAGCAATATGATTTACAATGCTTGGAGACATTCCAGATTTATAAAGCTTTTACTCTGAACAGCCAAAAGCTTTGTACTTGTTCACTACAAAGAAAGCCCTGATAGTAGCTGAAGTGACTCAGTACTGTGAGAACTGCTGGTTTCAAGCCAGTCATGAAATGACAGAAGTCATAGAGAACTGTCTTCTCCAACTAACAAAAAAGTCAAATTTTGTTTGTTTTTTTTAGGTCTTGAAAAGAAAGTCAATATTAATCTTGTAACATAACAATATATAGTAGATGAAGAGCTGACTTTGGAGATAAAAAATTCTGAGTTCAAGTCCTACCCCTGACTTATACTGGTTGTAAGATTCTGGCCAAGTCACTTAATCTTTCACGCTCTACATAACTCTTAGACTCTAAGTTGCATATAAGGTGTTGACCTGCTTGGGTAGAAAGAATTTCCTCCCTGGGTGTTCTTTCTACCAGCAAAATCACAAGTCTAGTACCTATCTCTGTGCTTGGAGTTTTATTTAATTAGGAGCTATAAATTACATCTTACACTTTAAAATGCCCTTGGAGTAATTACCAAAACTGATGTAAAATAGTCACAGTGCTTTGACCATATATGAGGCATCCCGCATGTCCATAATGTCAGTAATGAAGAGGGATGAGAACTGGTACTCATTTCAGGAACCATGATGCTTCCCAGTCATAATGAGAAGTCAGAATATTGTAAGATTTGTACTGGAACTCAGGGATTGTGCCAGAGCAGACAGACCCGAAGAGAAGATAGAAGAGAAAGAGAGAAGCTGATGCCCCTTGTCATGATGGTATCCTTTACCAGAGTGGACCCATAACCATAGTTATTCTCTAGGCCCTAAGTATACTGAAAAAGGCAGAAGTAGAAAGAGAACTGAGAATATTGTCTGAGAAGTGGACTATGCTTGGGTTAAAGTTACATTCAGTGCTTATAGACCAGAGCCTGAGATAACCTAGGAACCTAGGAAATTGACTCCACATGAAGACAGCTGGTAGTCCAAAGGCATCAGATGGATATGTTGATACTAAAGCCCTAATTTTGACCACTAGTGGCATAAGCTGTCATGGGAATATAGTTATTTCCTCAATAGTCTGGGCAGTATAAGAGAAAGTATTCATTTGCGTATAAGGTGAGGCAATGCTTGCAGACTATTTTAATACCAATTCTCCTATCGATTTTCTTGCTATGTTGTACTGGGTTAAATTTTTCTATTTGATTTATGGTTTCTACCTGATCTGAGAATAGAGAGATTGATTGTGGAGGACGGTGGGGTTGGAATGAACCATGATTTCTGTAATGTGTATCCCATATGAAGCTAAGGCAATGAGGAAGTCCAAAATTTTGATTTACCCCTTCTTACACTCAGATTGAGTTGAAAGGGACTACCTTGCTACCTCCCCTCATTTTAGAGATAAGGAAACTCACATCCTAAGAGGATGAGTGACTTACCCAAAGTAACATGGTTCTTAAGTGAACTCATTCTGGCATTGAGATCACATGTGCTAAGGCTAAATCTAGGGCTCTACCATACCATGTTCAATATATTAAAAACCATATTCAAATATGTCTCGTTTTAGGCAAGCAATATATGCCTATAAGGCTGTATGCTTCCATTGACTTACATTAATATTTCCAACAACTTTTTATTCATTTCTGATTGATTTTCAGTTATCAATTACTCCTTACATGCCTTAAGTTTCAGTGAAAATAGAGAAGCTCACTCACTTTTCCAAAAAGTTGAGGATAGGTCCTTTTTTTTTTTTTTTTACTTTTGAACATCTGTTTTACTAAAACCTTGAGTTCCAAATTCTCTCCCCTCTTCCCTTCCCCTCCACCCTCCCTAGGAAGTCAAGCAATTCAACATAAGCCACATGTGTATC
>JAQQSZ010003986.1:0-14292 GCA_028646595.1 Phalanger gymnotis
TATTTGAGATCATAAATTCGGCCTTCCTACTACACCCTGACAGACTTCACTCTTCTCAGTAACACAAGGTACAAAGACAGCTCCGAAGGACTCACAATGGAGAATGCTATCTACATCCACAGAAAGAACTATGAAGTGTGAATGCAGATTGAGGCACATTTCATGCTAGCCTTCCCCCCCTCCCTTTTTTTTTCCTGTTTCTCTCTTTTGTTTTTGTTTTTTGGTTGGTTTCTTTTTTGGTCCTGTTTCTTCTTTCGCATGATTCATTTCATTGATCACAGTTCTTCTCTGTAACTTGACTATTATGTAAATTAATTCAATGTGAAGTTATATGTGGAAGCTATATGGGATTCCATGCCATCTTGGGGAGTGAGAGGGGTAAGGAGAGAAGAAAATCTGGAACTCAAAATTATATAGAACTGAATAATATTGTAAACTAAAAATAAATTAAAAAAAGTTAAAAAAAAAACCGATTTGGCCCTGGAAATTTTTTCCTAGGGAGTTCATTGATGGTTTGCTCAATTTCTTTTTCTGAGATGGGCTTATTTAGAAATTTTACTTCCTCTTCTGTTAACCTGGGCAATTTATGTTTTTATAGATACTCATCCATATCTCTAAGGTTGTCAAATTTATGGGCATACTATTGGGCAAAATAATTCCTAATTATTGTTTTGATTACTTCTTTATTAGAGGTGAATTCACCCTTTTCATTTTTGATACTGATAATTTGATTTTCTTCTTTCTTTTTTTTAATCAAATTGACCAAATCTTTATCAATTTTATTGTTTTTTTTTATAAAATTATCTCTTGGTTTTATTTATTAATTCAGTAGTTTTCTTGGTTTCAATTTTATTAATCTGTCCTTTGACTTTCAGTATTTTAATTTGGTATTTAATTGGGGATTTTCAGTTCTTTTTCTAGCTTTTCAGTTGCATGCTCACTTCATTGATCTCCTTTTTCTCTATTTTATTCATGTAAACATTTAGAGATATAAAACTTCCCCTAAGAACTGCCTTTGCTGAATCCCATAAGTTTTGGTATGTTGTCTCATTATTGTCATTCCTTTGAATGAAGTTATTAATTGTTTCTCTGTTTCAAATATTGTTGATACTGTGTACAAAGTACATGTACACCCAACTCTGAATCAATTCATATATTGATTCAGGTTTCACATTTTTCAGGTTTTTGTGAAAACATCCTGCTTGTCATTTCTTATATCACAATAGTATTCTACTACAGTCAAATATCACAACTTTTTCAGCCATTCCTCAATTGATGGGTATCCCTTTGATTTCCAATTATTTCCCACCACAAATAAGAGCTGCTTTAAATATTTTTGTATAAATAGTTCCTTTTCCCTTTTTTTTTTTGATCCCTTTGGAATACAGAATTAGTAGTGACATACCTGGGTGAAAGAATATGCACAGTTTTAATACCCTTTTGGTGTAGTTTCCCAGAATGGCTAGACACAAACCCAATATCAGTGAATTATTTTCCAAAATTTTTATATCCCCTCCAGCATGTCATTTTCCTTCTGTGTCATGTTTCTCAATTTGATAGGTGTGAGGTACTTTCCCAGAGTTATTTTATTTTGCATATCTCTAATGAGTAGTGATTTAGAATTTTTACATGAGTATAGATAGCATTGATTTCTTCTGAAAACCAATGCTGTCTTTTGAGCAGTTATCAACTGGGAAATGGATCTTGTTTTTATTTTAAATTTGACCATTCTCCCTGTATATTTGAGAAATATCAGAGATACTTACTGTAAAATGTTTTCCCTTTTTCCTGTTTTTGTTTTTAATTTTGGCAGCATTAGTTTTGTTTTTACAAAAGCTTTTTAATTACATGTATTAAAAGTTATGTATTTTATTTATAATTATCCTTTCTATCTCTTGTTTGGTCACAAACTTTTCCCTTATCCATAGGTCTCACAGGTAGATTTTTCCATGTTCCCTCATTTTACATATGATATCAAAAATAAAATCACCCTTTTCTGTCTAACACATTTATCTATTTTTGCCTTATATTGGTGTATGGTGTGAGATGATGATGTCTGCCTGACTTGTGCCAAGTTGCTTTAAAATTAAGCCAGCATTTTATCAAATGTTGAGTTCTTACCCCAAAAGTTTAAATCTTTGAATTTATCAAACACTAGATTTTGTTGTTGTTCAGTAATTTCAGTTGTGTCTGGCTCTTTTTGACCACATTTGGGGTTTTCTTGGTCAAGATATCTCTTTTTCCATTTGACCAATTTTGTTTTTAAGGTGTTATTTTCTTCATTATTTTTGCACCTCTTTTGCCAAGATGTTTATTGCCTTTTTATAATTTTTTTTCCTTTTTCTTTCGTTTCTTTGTTTATTTATTACCACTCTTATTTGATTTTTAAAATAATTTTTTTCACTCTTTCTTGAATTCTTGTTAGGCTGTGTCCAATCCACACTTTCTTTGAGGCTTTGCTTGTGGATGTTTTGATTTTATTGTCTTCTTATGAATTTATGTCTTGATCTCCCTTGTCACCATAGAAGCTTACAGCCATTTTGTTGTTGTTGTTTGCTCATTTTTCCACACTATTTCTTCATAGAAAACTTCATTAGTGTTTGGCTCTGTCACCTGCATTAAGAGGAGAGGGGCGCTTTTTCAATCAGACTGCTATATTCAGAGATGGTTCTGTGGGTTTGGAAGTTATTGGTGCTTCCAAAGTAGTGTGATATGGAAAGAGGTGTTGTTACTGATGTCCTGTTCTACATTCTGGTCTTTACCCAGGAAAGCCCTCCTGATCCCTTGAGATTGCAATCCATACTGCTCCTCAGTGTCCCTGATTCCTTGGGACCAGAAGTTATACTGCCCCTCAGGGTTTGCCTTCCCTCTTGACCAAAAGTGCTTCTTCCAGCCCTTGGACTATCACCCAGAAGTGAGTATAAACAATGGATTTGCCAAACAGTTGTCCCTCAGGGTTTTTAACTTTCTCTTCATTGATAGTTCTCCTCCCTACCCTTAAACTATGACTGAGAAGTAGATAAAGACAAAGGAGTTGCCAACAGTTCATGGTCCTATATCCAGTGCTAGCATAGGGGTACTCTGTTGTCTCTTTTTGACCACTTTCCAGGTTGCCTTACTGTTTCTGTCTTGAGAGCTCTCAAAGTTGCTGCTGTTGCTTCTGTCACTATCACCTAGTCCCAGAAATGTCTTTTCATCCATATGACCTCCTCCCTCATGTCACAGATCTGTCTTTTTGAACTCTTAAGTTGTCTTGGACTGGAAGAAGTTGTCATTCTGACCCTTGTTTGGCTCTGCTTCTCCAGAACTCAATTTGATGCATTATTTTAAAGTTGTTAGGATGAGAATATTGGGAGGACTCTGCTAAGTAATTTCTCTACTCTATCATCTTGGCTCTGCCCTCAGAATTCCTACCAGTGCCTTTGCATCCCAAGTTTACCTTCTAGCTTTCTTGCATACACTTAAACATTTTTGTATTGTCTCCTGCAATAGAATGCAATCACCTTGATGAAAGAGGGAGTTTTCCATTTGTCTTTGAATCCTCAATACTCAGCATGCTTTCTAGTACATGGTAAATCCTTAATTTGTATTTGTTCTTTGCCATATTACTTCATCTGAGCCTCACAGTCAACCTGAGATGTAGATTTTCTTATTCCCATTTTATAGATCAGGAGATCAAAGACGAAAGAGATTAAGTCATTTATTCTTGTTATATTGCTATGTTTGAAAATGGTTCTTGCTGTTGTCAAATCAACCATTATCATTGTGTACCTGGTTGTTTCCCTAATTGATCTCATACTGTACTCAGATTGCTAATTCCTGTTGCTTTTACTATTGCTCTAAATATTTTTGTTTTATATCTACAAGAAATAAATATATCACTGCCTCTAGGTTGCTATAATTGGCATGTGAGAGACTGACAGAATTAAAACAGTGAACAATGAAGAATCAGACAAAAAGTTGATGCTTTTACTCAGATAATTATTTGATGTGTTTAAATATTTTAAAAAATAATTTTAAAATATTGCTAACAGTATAACTGTGGTTACATTTCTGTTTTTTTGTTTTGTGAAAGTAAAGAGAAAAGCAAAGAGAAATCAAGTTATGTAAAAGAAGGGAGAATTCCTTTAACAACTTCAGGTATTTGCAATTGTGTTTTTTATCTATTAAATTGTTAATTTTATCATGGTTCTTTCAGTTGAGGTATACTATAGCATACTCAAAATGCTTATTAATGATTTGGGGTTTTTCATCATCATAACCTTAATATCTTCTCATAGAAATCTAACATGTAGTCTACAAACTAGTTAAGAAAAATAAACTTGCCCATCAACATTATCTGACAGTATATATATAATGTCCTTCATTCCAGATCCACTATCCCACTATCAAATGAAGGGAAATTTGTTTCATTATCATTCCTTTGGGAAAATGGTTAGTTGTTATACTAGTCTGAATTTTTATTTTTAAAGTTTTCTTTTATTCATTGTAATTGCATGTGTGGATCTACATTTCTTTGTTCTCCATCTGTGTTTATAAGTCATTCCAAATTGCTCCTATTTGTTATTCCTTTTGACACAGTACTACTGCTAATATTATCTAGCATTTACTTAGCATTTTAAGGTTTGCCAAGCACTTTACAAATAGTATTGCATTTTTCACTTCACAACCACCCTAGGAGATAGGAAGTATTATTATCCATGTTTTACAGATGAGGAAACTGAGACAGAAGTTAAATAACTTGCCCAGAGGTAACAAAGCTATCACTTTTTGCAGATGATATGATGCCATGCTTAGAGACTGCTAGAGAATCAACTAAAAGCCATTTGAAATACTTAACAACTTTATCAAGATTGCAGAACATAGAATAAACTCACACAAATCATCAGCATTTCTATATATCACTAACAAAATCCAGCAACAAGAGGTAGAAAGAGAAATTCCACTTAAATGACTGTAGACAACAAAAATACTTGGGAGTCTATCTGCCAAGACAAACCCAGAAAGTATATGAATATAATTACAAAACACTTTAACACAAAGTCAGATCTAAACAATTGGAAAAATATTGATCGTTCATTGGTAGACCAAGCCAATATGATAAAAGTCACAATTCTACCTGAATTAATTTTTCAATGTCATACCAATCAAACTACTGAAAAACTAGTTTATAGAGCTAGAAAAAAAAATAAAATTCTTCTGGAAGAACAAAAGGTCAAGAATATCAAGGGCATTAATGGAAAAAATCCTAAGGAAGATAGCCTATCTATGCCAGACCTAAAACTATATTATAAAACACCAATCATGAAAACTATCTGGTATTTGCCAGGAAATAGAGTAGTAGATCTGTGGAATAAATTAGGTACACCAGACACAGTAGCAAATGACCATAGTGATCTAGTGTTTGATAAACCCAAAGATCCCAGATTCTGGGATAAGAAATGTATTTGACAAAAAAAAATCTTCTGGGAAAACTAGAAAATGGTATGGCAGTAACCGAGTATAGACCAATATCTTATACAGCATAACAAGATAAGGTCAAAATGGGTACATGATTTAAATATAAAGTAAATTAGTAGAGTAGAGAATAATTCATCCAGATCTATGGAGAATTTCTGACCAAATGAGAGAGAGTAAGAGAGAGATTACAAGATGTAAAATGGATAATTTTCATTAGGGTAAATTAAAAGGGTTTTGCTCAAACAAAATCAATGCAACTAAGATGACGAGGAAAGCAAAAGCTGGGAAACATTTTTACAAAGTCTCTGATAAAGGCCTGATTTCTCAAATACAGTGAGAACTGTGTCAAATTCGTAAGAATATGTCATTCCCCAATTGATGAATGGTCAAAAGATATGAACAGGCAATTTTCAGACTAAGAAATCAAAGCTATCTATAGTCATATGAAAAAATTATCTAAATCACTATTGATTAGACAAGCCCAAATTAAAAAACTCTGAGGTACCACCTCACACCTATCAGATTGACTAACAGATGACAGAAAAGGAAAATGATAAATGTTGAAGAGGATGCATGAAATGATCCAACCTTTCTAGGGAACAATTTAGAACTATGGCCAAAAGGCAATCAAACTGTAGATAACTTTTTCTCTAGCAATACCACTACTAGTTCTATGCCCCAAACATCATTTAAAAAAAGGTAAAAAGACCTACATGTAAAAACAAAATTATAGGAGGTCTTTTTGTGGTGGCAAAGAATAGGTAATTAAGGGGATGCCTGTCAATTGAGGGATGGCTGAACAAGTTGTAGTATATGAATGTAATGGAATACTATTTTGCTATAATAAAAGATGAGCAGGTAAATTTCAGAAAAAAATCCTAGAACAACTTACATAAACTGATGGAAAGTAAAATGAGCTGAACCAGGAGAACATTGTACATGGTAACAGTAATATTGTGTGATGATCTGCTATGAATGACTTCACTCTTTTCAGCAACACAATGATCCAAGACAATGTTTCAATAATCCAGGTAGCAGCTGCTGTGGGGGTGTAAAACCAACAACAACCAGCTCACAGAATGCTGCAAGCCCAGGTTCTTTTTATCTCTTTACTAAGGAAAGCAACGTTAAGGGGTTAACAATCTTACTTTAATCCAGTATTCAAATATCATTCACTTAGTTCAGGGGGAAAAGCCAGAGCTTCAGAGCAAATACAAACAAATTACAAATATCAACAGACAGACCTTGTCTGATTCAAATCTCGATGCACAGTTACCAGAGTTTAACAAGGTCTGAACATCTGGGTTTACAAGCTAGAGGGCTCTTAACTACAGCTGCCTGGAGTCTCCACATCAGCACACCACCAAGAGTGAGAGTCCTAAGCAAATAGCTCTGTCATCCCTTTTTATGCACTCTTTAGCCATCATCAAACAACATCTGAGCCACCAGAACTTAAACTCTTACTATTGGCTCTGGTCTTAGCAACTCTCCTTAGGCCCCTGAGGGCTTCACGCCCACATAGGCTTAGCACCTAATAGATATGGGTTTGGGCCTGGAGTTTAGCGCCTAGTAAGACTCAATCAAAGACACTTAATTAATCATTTTAAAACAGTAACAAAGTCCCACCTTAATTGATATTGCAGAGAAGTACAAAGGATTCATGATAGAAAAAGCTATCCACATCTGGAGAATGAAGTGATAGGAAACTGAATGCAAATCAAACTATATTATTTTCATTTTCTTTATTTTTTGCTCTATTTCTTCATTCAAAACATGAATAATATGTAAATATGTTTTGCATGATTGCATATATATTGCCTATATCAAATTGCTTACCATTTCAGGAAGGGAGGAAAAAATGAGGTAAAGGGAGATAAATTTGGACCTCAATTTTTCTTTAAAAAATGAATGTTAAAATATTTTTATAATTGTAATTGGAAAAAAAAAATACTATTTCATAAAATGTCTTGCCTAGGGCTCCCTATTCATATGCTTTGACCCAGGGTCTTTTATTGTCTAGTGCTCCTGATTAGCAAAATCATTCTCATGTAGGAATTTTCAAGTCTCCATCATTGTGATATCTTTCTGCCAGACCTTGACTTTCTCTCCAGTTCTCTCTTTGGGTTGGGGATGGGTTCTTTGTGAAATAAATTAACCCATCTCCCAACATGATTGTACCCATTGAACTGACAGTTATGCAGCCCCATGATTGCACTACTCTCCCCCACCCCTGCCATTAAAATATTAGAATTACTAGTTCTTAACTAATTACTGACCAAGTGGGTAGTCACTACAAATCCAAAAATGCTTTGTGGTTGCCTTAAAATGGGTTATTTCTGTTGCAAAATATAGACAGTAGTTATTGAATATAATGTTTTACACATACGAAGAAAGTTTTTTTTTTCCTTTTTTTGTTGGTAGTTTATTTTTTTCCTCAACAGGTCACAGAAAGTTCTTAAACTCTTCCATTCTTCTATGTCCTCAGCAAATACATTTGAAAATGTAACTATATTTCCTTAATGATCTAAGCAGAAAAATGATTTAAAAAAGGTGTTTTCTGTTGATTTTTCTAAAGTATTTTTTCCAAAGAAAAGAGAAATTGGAATTCTTATTTTTTTTATTTTTACTTTTTAACATTCATTTCTATAAGATTTTGAATTACAAATTTTCCCTCCATACATCCCCTCCCCCTCACCCCAAGATGGCACCGATTATTATTGCCCCTTTCCCCAGTCTGCCCCCTTCTATCTGCCCAGTTCCCCCCCCAACCCCTTTACTTTTGCTTTCTTGTAAGGCAAGATAGATTTCTATACCCCATTGCCTATATATCTTACTTCCCCGTTGCATGTAAAAACAGTTTTTTAACATTTGTTTTTTAGCACTTTGAATTCCAACTTCTCCCCTTTCTTCTATAATAGTCATGTTGTGAAAGACTAACTATATTTCCCTCCATCCTATCCCATCCCCCATTTATTTGATTTTCTCCTTGGACCCTGTTCCTTTTCAAAAGTGTTTGCTTCTGACTACCCCGTCCCCAAATCTATCCTCCCTTCTACAATCTCTCCCTGACCCCTTTCCCCCCAATTTCTGGTGGGGTAAGATACTCAATTGAGTGTTTATATTATTCCCTCCTTAAGCCAAATCCCATGAGAGTAAGGTTTACTCATTCCTTTTCACCTCCCCCCTCTCCCCTTCCATTATAACAGCTTTTTCTCACCTCTTTTATATGAGATAATTTACTCTATTCTATTTCTCCCTTTCTTCTTCTCCCAATATCTTCCTCTACCTCTTTCATTTTTTTAAATATCATCCCTTCATATTCACTCACCCTGAGCCCTCTCTGTGTATATATACATATATTCCCTTCAACTGCCCTAATACTATGAAAGGTCTCATGGGTTACAAATATCATCTTTCCATGTAGGAATGTAAACAGTTCAACTTTAATAAGTCCCTTATGATTTTTGTTTCCTGTTTACCTTTTCATACTTCACTTGATTCCTGAATTTAAAATCAAATTTTGTATTCAGCTCTGGCCTTTTCATCAATAATGCTTGAAAGTCCGCTATTTCATTGAAAATCCATTGTTTTGCCCTGAAGTATTATACTCAGTTTTGCTGGGTAGGTGATTCTTGGTTTTAATCTTAGTTCCTTTGACCTCTGGAATATCATATCCAAGACCTTCAATCCCTTAGTGTAGAAACTGCTAGATCTTGTGTTATCCTGATTGTGTTTCCATGATACGCAAATTGTTTCTTTCTAGATGCTTGAAATATTTTCTACTTGTCTTTGTAGCAAATTAAGCTACAATATCCCTGGGAGTGTTCTTTTGGGATCTTTTTCAAGAGGCAATCAGCATATTCTTTCCATTTCTATTTTACCGTCTGGTTCCAGAATGTCAGGCCAGTTTTCCTTGATAATTTCTTGAAAGATGATGTCTAGGCTCTTTTTGATCATGGCTTTCAGGTAGTCCAATAATTTTTAAATTATCTCTCCTGCATCTATTTTCCAGGTCAGTGGTTTTTCCAATGAGATATTTCATATTGTCTTCTATTTCTTTTATGCTTTTGGTTGTTTTTTATGGTTTCTTCATTTCTCATAAAGTCACTAGTTTCCATTTGCTTCATTCTAGTTGTTAAGGAATTATTTTCTTCATTTATCTTTTGGACCTCTTTTTCCCATTTGGCCAATTCTGTTTTTTAAGCCATTCTTCTCTTCATTAGCTTTTTGGACCTCTTTTGCCATTTGGGTTAGTCTGTTTTTAAGGTGTTATTTTCTTCAGCATTTTGTAGGTCTCCTTTGGCAAGCTCTTGACTCATTTTTCATTATTTTCTTGCATCCCTCTCATTTCTCTTCTCAAATTTTCCTCCACTTCTGTTACTTGATTTCCTAAATCTTTTTTGAGCTCTTCTATTGTCTGCAATGATTTCTCATTTTTGTCGTAGGCCTTTGATGTAGGAACTTTGACTTTGTTGTCTTCTTCTGGCTGTATGTTTTGATCTTCTTTGTCAACAAAGTAAGATTCTATAGTCTGAGTTTTTATGGTGTATGTCTCATTTTCCCAGCAAATTACTTGACTTTTGAGCTCTTTGCAAAGGTATGACTGCTTTCTGAGTGGAAAGTGCTCTATCCCAAGATTCAGGGGGTTTTCACTGCTGTTTTCTGAGATACATGTAGGCACCTGTAAATTTTCAGTTCTTATGAGGTTCTATGATCTAAGGAGAGGTATTTACTCTACTGGCCTGTGCTCTGGTTTGTGAGTGACCTCGAGCACTCTTCTGCCTTGGAACTCCGAGGACTCCCTCTCCACAGCCACCACAAGCTCTACCACACCAGTGATCCTCCTCACACCAGAACTGCCAACCAGGACTGCATCCCAGTTCCAAGCATGGCAAAGCAAGAGAATCCTGCCTTGGCACCAGCAAAGAGATCCCTGCACTCCTGCTCTAATCAGCCACTTGATTCTCTCCAGTGTCTGTGGCTGCTGCTGCTGTGGCAACGGCTGCAGCTGTGGCTAGCACCACTGAAGCTACCTCTGCTGCCCTGGGGCTGGGGCCAGACATTCCCCTTCTCTCACCCATGTCCAACAGTGTTTTCCCACTGACCTGCTAAGTTGTCTTTGGTGTTTGTGGGTTGAGAAGTCTGAAAACTTCCACATCTCAGTGATTCAGTGTCCTGAGGCTGGCTTGGCCTGGTCTGCTCCCTCCCTGGTTTGTGCTGTGACGGACCCACTCTGGTCTGCACTCTGCTCCCAGCACCATGTAATAGACCCTTCCCAGTGACCATCCAGGCCATCTTGGGCTCGAGACTTGTTTCCCTCTGTCATTAAATGGGTTCTATAGTTCTAGAATTTCTTTAGAGTCATTTTTCACATACGTTTGGAGGGATTTGGGGGACAGCTTAAGCAAGTCCCTGCTTTTACTCTTCTATCTTGGCTCTGCTGCCAACTTATGGTATTTTTGAAATTGGAATGTTTTTAATTAATTAATTTTTAGTTTTCAACATTCACTTCCAAAAGATTTTGAGTTTCGTATTTTCTCCCCCTCACTCCTCTCTCTGAAATACATCATGCAATCTGATATAGGCTCTGTGTATACATTTATATTAAATTGTGTTTTTTTTGTATCAGTCATGTTGTAAAGCAGAATTAGAACCAATGGGAGGAACCATGAGAAAGGAGAAACCAAAAAATAGAGAAAAAAAGTAGAGTGCAAATAATATGCTTCCATCTGCCTTCACACTCCCTATTTATTTTTCATGTGTTACTTATTTTTGTTTTAAACATGCACTTCTATAAGTTTTAAGTTTTCTCTGATGCCCTACCCTCCTCTCTACCCTCCCCCCTCCCCAAGGGCACACAGTCCTATATAGGCTCTACGTATATGTTCTTATTAAACATAATTTCACATTCCTCATGTTGTATAGAAGAATTAGAAGGAATAGGAGGAACCATGAGAAAGAAAAACCAAAGCAAAACAAAAAAAGGCAAGTAGTATGCTTTGATCTGCACTCAGACTCCATATTTCTCTCTCTGGATGAGGATGGCATTTTCCATCATGGTTTTTTTTTTTAGATTACAACACTTGGTTCTACATAATTTTGAGTTCCAGATTTTCTTCCCTCCCTCCCCAAGATGGCATGGAATCCCATATGACTTCCAAGTATAATTTTGCATTGAATTAATTTACACACTAATCAAGTTGTGGAGGAGAAGTATGAGCAATGGAATGAATCAAGAGAAAGAAGAAACAGAACCCCAAAAGAAAAACTAACCCAAAAACAAAAACAAAAGAGAGAAAAAAAGGGGGAGGAAAAACACAAGTATGAAGTGTGCCTCAATCTAAATTCATAATTCATAATTCTTTCTCTGGATGTAGACATCATTCTAAATTGTGAGTCTCTTGGAGTTGTCTTTGCACCTTGTATTGCTGAGAAGAGCAAAGTCTGTCAGGGTTATTCCTCATGGAATCCATATATCTGTGGTTGTCTGTAATGTTCTCCTGGCTCTGCTCCACTCATTCAGCATCATATCATGTAGGTTTTTCTAGGTTGTTATGAGGTCCACATCATCTCCATTTCTTATACAACAATAGCATTCCATTACCTTTATATACCACAGCTTGATCAGCCATTCCCCAATTGATGGGCATCCATTTGATTTCCAATTCTTAGCTACTACAAAAAGAGCCGCTACATATATTTTTATACACATAGGTCCTTTTCCCACTTGTGTGATCTCTTTGGGATACAACCGTAGAAGTGTTACTGCTGGGTCAAAGGGTATGAACATTTTTATAGTCCTTTGGGCATAGTTCCAAATTGCACTCCAAAATGGCTAGATCAGTTCACAACTCCACCAGCAATATAACAATGTTCCAATTTTCCCACATCCTCTCTAGCATTTATCATTTTTCTGTTTTGTTATTTTAGCCAAACTGACAGGAGAGATGTGGTATCTAAGAGTTGTTTGATTTGCATTTCTCAAATCAGTAGTGATTTTGAGCATTTTTTCATATGCCTATAGATATCTTTAATTTCTTCCTCTGAAAACTGCCTGTTCATATCTTTTAACCATTTCTCAATTGGAGAATGACTTGTATTCCTACATATTTGGTTCAGTTCCTGGTATATTTGAGTAATGAGGCATTCATCAGAGAGAGTATATGTTAAGATTTTCTCCCAATTTTCTGCTTCCCTCCTAATCGTTGTTGCATTGGCTTTTTTTGTACAAAAACATTTCAATTTAACATAATCAAAACTATCCATTTCACATTTTGTAATGCTTTCTATCTCTTGTTGGTTCATGAATTCTTTTCCATAAATCTGATAGGTAAACTATTCCTTGCTCTACCAAATTGCTTCTAGTTTCAGCCTTTATTCCTAAATCATAAACCTATTTTGACTTTATTTCTGTATATGGTGTAAGATATTGGTCTGTGCCAAGTTTCTGCCCTACCATTTTCCAATTTTCCCAGCAGTTTTTGTGAAATAGTGAATTCTTAGCCCAGAACCTGGCCTCTTTGGGGTAATCAAAGAGTAGATTGCTATAGTTGTTGACTTCTCCATCTCATGCACCCATCCTATTCCAATGATCCACAAGTCTGTTTCTTAGCCAGTACCAGGTAGTTTTGATGACTGCTGCTCTAAAGTACAGTTTAGTATCTGGTATGGCTAGGCCACCTTTTCTAGCATTTCTTTTCATTAATACGCTAGATATTCTAGACCTCTTGTTCTTCCAGATGAATTTTGTTATTTTATCCAGCTCTGTAAAATAATTTTTTTGGTAGTTCAAGTGGCACTGAATAGATAGATTAATTTAGGTAAAATTGTCATTTTTATTATATTGTCTCAGCCTAACCATGAGCAACTGATATTTTTCCATTTATTTAGATCTGACTTTATTCGTGTGGTAAGTGTTTCATGATTATGTTCATATAGGCCCTGGGTTTGTCTTAGCAGATGGACTCCCAAATATTTCATAGTGTCTAGAGTAACTTTGAATGGAATTTCTCTTTCTATCTCTTGCTGTTGGACTTTTTAGTAATGTACAGGAATGCTGAGGATTTATGTGGGTTTATTTTATATCCTGTAACTTTGCTAAAGTTGTTTATTATTTCAAGTAGTTTTTTACTTGATTCTCTAGGATTCTCTAAGTAAATCATCATATCATCTGCAAAAAGTTTTAATTTAGCTTCTTCTTTCCCCGTTTCAATTCCTTCAATTTATTTTTCTTCTCTAATTGCTACAGCTGTTTTCAGTACCAAATTGAATAGTAGGGATGATAATGGACATCCTTGTTTCACCTCTGATCTTATTAGGAATGCATCTAGCTTAAGCCCATTACAACTAATGTTGTTGATGGTTTTACGTAGATGCTATTTATTTTTTTTTATTTTTTTTTTAATTTATTTTTAATATATTTAGTTTTCAGCATTGACTTTCACAGGTGTTTGAATTACAAATTTTCTCCCCATTTCCACCCCCCACACTCCAAGATGACGTACACTCTGGTTGCCTGTTCCCTAGTCTGCCCTCCCCTCCATCACCCCATTCCCCTCCCATCGCCCTTTCCCTTCCTTTCTTGTAGAGCAAGATAAATCTCTATGCCCCATTGCCTGTGCGTCTTATTTTCTAGTTGCATGAAAAAAAATTTTACTTTTGAACATCTATTTTTTAAAACCTTGAGTTCCAAATTCTCTCCCCTCTTCCCTTCCCATCCACCCTGCCTAAGAAGTCAAGCAATTCAACATGAGCCACATGCGTATCATTATGTATAACCCTTCCACAATACTCATGTTGTGAAAGACTAACTATATTTTGCTTCTTCCTAAC
>JAQQSZ010003987.1:0-14291 GCA_028646595.1 Phalanger gymnotis
AAAAAAAAGAAGTTAATCAAGGGATTATCTCTTTACTCAAAAACTAAAAAAAAAAAATCAAACTGGGAGGGGAAGACCCTCAGGGACCCTGGCCAAAAGAGAAACAGTTACTGTTTAGTATTTACATTCACTCTGTGCTAGGAGGACAGGGACCTATTTCTAATCCATGAACTCCAGAGTGAGGTGGGTTTGAGGCTTGGTTTTTGAGACTATAAGGCTTTAAAGGGTAAAGAGAGGATTTTATATTTGAACCTGGAAGTAACAGGGAGCCCTTGGAGTTTATTGAATAAAAGGGTGATGTGGTCAGGTCTAGGAAGCTCAGTTGGATAGCTGAGTGGAGGATGGACTGGAATAGGGAGAGACTTGAGGCAGAGAGATTGACTAGAAGGCTATTGCTATAGTCCAATGTGAAGGGATGAGTTCTGACCCTGCCACCAGCATAGTGGCTTCATCAGAAGAGGGAAGGGGCCATATAGTTCAGATGTTATGCAAGTTTTTGTACAAGAATCCACACTGCCAGGTCTACACTGTTCATCCCTGCCTCAGCATCCCACCTCACTTGTTCTTCTCTCCTTTGTATGTGCTCTTTTGGTTTCTGCAGAATTGGGTTAGCCAGTTTCTTCAAAGACACCAACAAAGCTTGCATCCCTTCTGTTCCTTGTTTCCACTTTCCAAGGAAACCCAGGTCAGACATGTCCATAGCTTTACGCCCAGTGCTAACAGAAATCTTCTTTTGTTGTCAGCTCCCACTTCTTCCCCACGTTCATGTCTTTATTTTGAGGTAGGGACATGCCTCAGTGTAGACAGGATTTAGACCTGGCAGGGACATCAGAAGTCCTCTAGTTCAGGGCTTCTTAGACTTTTTTCACTCAAGACCCTCTTTCCGCATTTCTGCAGCATTCGTTGGCTTTGTGTGGCGTGATGGCATGTGCAGTGCAAAGTGTATGTGTTGTGTGTTCGGAATCAAGGCTGCAGTGAAGTTGCACAGCATGGGCCAGTGCTGCCAGAAATACCTCAAATTCATTACATGTTTGATTTTGAATTAAGTTTTGGTTGATGCATGTTCAGAAACCTTTTATGCTGGCCAAATTTTTTGCAACCCCATATCGGGTCATGACCCACAGTTTAAAAAGTGCTGATCTGGTGCAACTCTCTCTTATTACAGATGAGGAAACTGAGGCCCAAGGAAGAGAAATGACTTTCCCAAGGTCACTGAGCTGGTGAATATCAGGACCAGGATATTCACCTGTTGCTAGCTCCAGATACAGGGTTCATGACATGTCCTAGAGGTAAATTTTTTTTCCCTCTGAAGGATTGAAATAGATTCATGTCCCTTGTCCTTCATTCTCTGATAACTTAAGATCATAGATTTAAAACCAGAAGTGATATTAGAAGCCATTGCCTTCAATCCCTCCTTTTGGAAACTTGAGGCTCAGAAGAGTTAAATGACTTACTAGGATTGCCTTGTACGAAGCGTTGAGCCAGGATTTGAACCCAAGACTGACTGACTCCAGGTCCAGGGATCTATCCACTATACCATGAGGCCTCTTAAGAGTCAGACCAAATTTACCCACAGACAAGACCAGTGGGGAGTCTTCAGGGAGCCCTCCCCAGTCCTTGGGATACTTACTGATAGCGCATCATCCTCTATATAGTCTACCTTGAATAAACACAGTGACTAGTCTCAGAATCACCGTTTTGGGGAGAGACAAACACTACATATACAATCGATCTCAGAACAGGCTGCACTTTTCCTCTAATTGTGTCTTTACCCTGTGGAGGATTTGCAGAAGGATATGGACAAGAGTCATTCAGGGTGGAAAGATACAGATGGCTTATGATCTTGTCTTTGGAAGGAATATCCACTTTGGTGAAATCACAAATCCATCAGTGTTTCAAATCTGAGTGTTATATACCACTGATGTTGTTTTCAGCGTATACATCTATATTTTTTTCCTTCCAAGGAGATTTCATTTTAGGGGTGAGGGCTATATTTGGACTAATATGGAACATTGCCTGTAATTGCTTCCCAGAGGTGCTATTATCTGCATCTGACTGCAGGCTGCCTCTTCCTGCTTTTTTTCTTATGGGCTTCCTCATAATAATAAAGCTTACATTTTCATAGCCCTTTATGGTAGAAACAAGCCTAATGCTAATGCAGGGGGCACGGATACCCCTGTTCCACTCCTGATGCCAACCCATGCTGATATCCCTCTCCTCCAAATTCCTATAGCACATCCTGGGCTCCTCATATGGTACTGAATCACACACTGCCTGTGTTCACAGCTAGCATTTCTATGGCCCTTATGGTTAGCAAAACACTTCCCATCCATTATCTCGTTTCACCTGCACAACAACTGGTGAAATAGGGAACGGCAATATTATTTTCTGCATATTATAGCTAAGGAAGCTCGGATGTAGAGAACAAAAGTGATTTATTTATCCAAGGTGACACTGCTATGCGGCCAGGATTTGAACCCGGGGATTCTGAGTGCAAATCCAGTGCTTTTTCCACTCTCTCTAAAATTAATCTTGCAAACTACTCAAGGAGAGAGATGCAGGGTCTTCTCCTTTTGATGTTTTTCTCATAGCTTCTGGCTCAGGGTTGGGCACACAGCAAGTTCCTATTAACAATTTCTTTTTATTTAATCTTTTAACTATTTATTTTTCCCATTTAATAGTATTTTATTTTTTCCAATTACTTGCAAAGATAATTTTCAACATTCACTTTTATAAGATTTTGAATTGCAAATTTTTTTCTCCTTGCCCAAGGTGGCAAGCAATCTGATATAGGCTATACATGCACAATCATATTAAATATATTTCCACATTAGTCATGTTGTGGAAGAAGAATCAGAATAAAAGGGAAAAACCATGAGGAAGAAAAAACAAAAACAAAAAGAGAAAATAGTATACTTCAATCTGCTTTCAGACTCTGTAGTTCTTTCTCTGGATGTGGATAGCATTTTCCATCATGAGTCTTTTGGAATTGTCTAAGATCATTGTATTGCTGAGAAGAGCCGAGCCTATCAAAGTCGGTTATCACACAATGTTGCTGTTACTGTGTATACTGTTCTCCTGGTTCTGCTCACTTCGTTCAGCATCAGTTCATGTAAGTCTTTCCAGGTTCTTCTGAAATCTTCCTGCTCATCATTTCTTATGGAACAATAATATTCCATTACAATCATATACCACAACTTGTTTATCTATTCCCCAATTGATGGGCATCCTCTTAATTTCCAATTCTTTGCCACTATAAAAAGAGAGGCTAATAAATATTTTTGTACATATAGGTCCTTTTGCTTTTTTTATGATCTCTTTGGGATACAGACCTAGTAGTGGTATTGCTGGATCAAAGGGTATGCACAGTCCTAATAACAATTTCAATACTTCAGGTATCCACAGTTTTATTGGTGTGTGTGTGTGTGTGTGTGTGTGTGTATGTGTTTGTATGTGTGTGTATGCATGTGTATATGTATGTTGCCCTCCATTGACATGGACTGCTGCCTTTTTGTGACTTTGGAGACAATCCTTTGTGCGTTACAGTAGCCTAAACATTCATCCCTTCTGGTGATGGTATATGCCAGGCTTAGCCAGGACAGATCATACACAATTCATCCCAGGGCCTATAGTCTATTTCTTTTTTTATTTAGTAAATAATATTTTATTTTTTCCAATTCCATATAAAGATAGTTTTCAACATTCATTTTTTATAAGCTTTTGAGTTCCAAATTTTTTCTTCCTCCCACCCTCCCATCCGCCCTCCCTAAGATGACAATCTGATATTATAATGATGAAAACATATTTTCACATTAGTCTTGTTGTGAAGGAAGAAGCAGAACAAAAGGGAAAAACCACAAAAAATTCCCCCAAAATGAAAATAGTGTGCTTTGATCTGCATTCAGACTCTTTAGTTCTTTCTCTGATGTGAATAACATTTTCCTTCATGAGTCTTTTGGAGTTGTCTTGGATCGTTGTTTTGTTGAGAAGAGCTAAGTTATTCATAGTTGATCATCACGCAATGTTGCTGTTACTGTGTACAGTATTCTCCTGGTTCTGCTCACTTCACTCAGCATCAGTTCATGTAAGTCTTTCCAGGTTTTTCTGAAATCTGCCTGCTCGTCATTTCTTAGAGAACAATAGTATTCCATTGCATTCATATACCACAGCTTGTTCAGCCATTCCACAACTGATGGGCGAATATTCCCTCGATTTCCAATTCTTTGCTACCACAAAAAAGAGATGCTATAAATTTTTTTTGTACACATAAGTCTTTTTCCCTTTTTTATGTTCCCTACAGTCTATTTCAGTTCAATTCAACAAGCATATCTGGAGTATCTACTATGAACCAAGTACTATGCTGAGCACTGGAGTTTCAAAGACAAGAACAAAATGGTTCTTGCTCTCAAGGAGCTTAGGTTCCCTTTTTGGGGGGAGGGAGGGAGGAATAGCATGTTATATAGAAAACCAGATACAAAATAGACTCAAATAAACTTCTGGAAGAAGGCAATAAGGAATGGTGGGGGGGGGGGACAACAAGGGATGCTTTGTATAGGAAGCAGCATTTAAGAAGACCCTTGAAAAGATCTAGGGAGCTCACTACTTCATGAGGCAGCCTATTCTTTATTACAGAACCACAGAATGGGAAAGGAGCTCACAGATCACCTATTTCAACTTGGGTCTGAACAGGAATGGCCCTGACAAGTGGCCCTGCAGCCCGTACTTGGAGACTCCACTCCCTCCACAGGCTACCTACCTATTCACCTCCTGAGACAGCCCTAACTGTGAGGAAACTTTGTTAATATGAAATTTAAATCTGCCTCTGCAGCTTCTACCCATTGCTTCTAATTCTGGGGCCAATCAAAATAAGTCTTTTCCTTCTGCTACTTGATAGTCCTTCAAATGCTTGAGGACAGCTATTATGCTTGTCCCTGAGTATTTTCTTCTCTAGGCTAAAATTTTACTGAAATGTGGATGCCTTATCTGCGGCCTCCTTTTGACCTATCAACTTATTAACACAATCAAAATAAAGAAATGGGGTTAACTCACCTTGATAAAGCCATGATGATCCTTGGTTATCACTGGTGCCATTTCTAAATGTTCATAAACCACCCCTTTAGTAATGTTTCTAGAATATTGTCGTAAAGGAGATAGAGAAGGTAGGTTGGAGTTTAAATTCCATTTTGAGTCCATTAGAATCATAGAACCCTAGATTCTCACTTGGAAGGTACCTCAGTCCTCTCTACTTGAAAAGGCATGCTCTCTACAGTATTCCTGATAAGAACTCCCATTTTTAGCATTGTTCCTCCTAGGTTTTAGAACTGTTAGCTAGGTTCAGAACTGCTTGAAAGACTTGACCAGAAGATGCTGATATCAACTGAGAGGGAGTCTATAGCAGGGAACTTGGAGATTCCACTCAAGGATTGACTTTGTGCTGTTCAACATTTTAATCAATGACTTAGATGAAGGCAGGGAAGGCATGACAGTAAAAAGGACAAATGTAAAGTTTCATGCTTGGTTCAAAAAATCAACTTCCTAAGTACAGGCACTTCTAGGCAATAGTTCCTTTGAAAAATAAATGGAGATTGTGATGGATTATGAGCTCAGTATGAGTTAGTGTAACATAGTGGGCAGAAAAAGGTAATGCTCTCCTTTGGCTGCATAATGTCCAGGATGAGTGGGAGCTTGAATTCAGGGCTTGTTACTCCAAACCCAGGGCTCTATCCGCTGCGCCAAAATTCTTTTGCAGTTCCATGTTTGTACATCTCTGTAGTCTCTCCAGGTCATTTTAGTCCTCCGTTCTGGGTGCCGTGGTTTAGGAAAGAAATAGCTACACTAGGATGCACCCCAAAGAGCATGACCAGAATGATGAGGTAACTGGAGACCATATTATGTGAAGATCATTTAAAGACTTCCTATATAATTAGCCTGGAGAACACACGACTTTCTGGGCATGGGGTGGGGTTGGAGGAGGGCATAACAGCAGTCTTTCCAAAGATTTGAAGTCTGCCAAGTGAAAGAAGGGATTAAACTTGTTTGGCTCCAAAGGGCCAAACTAGAATTTATGAATGGAAGTTGCAGGGAGGCAGATTTATGGAGGCTTGGTAGGAGAAAAAACTTTCTAACAGAGCTATCGAAAAGTAGAATGTGCTGCCTGGGGAGGTGATTGTTCCTTCTCCTGGGAGGCTGAATCACTACTTGTTGGGTGTTTTGCAGACTGGTTGTTGTTCAGGTTTGGTTTGGGGCTAGATGTCCAATGAGGCTTTTCCCAACTTAGATTTTATGTTTTCTGTCTAGGAAACACTGATTTTTCTTACAATAACTTTGTTTAAAGCAGGTGATCCCTGCTTTAGTGTTACTAAAAGTAGTGTAGATAGCGTGTTACTATTTCTATTTTGTGGAAGAGGAAACCAAGTCTCAGAGTGAAGTGACTTGTCCGGTGTATAGGGTTATAAAGAGGCAGGATGTGAGCCTCTGGCTCCATAATTAGTAGCATTTCCAACCATGCTTCTGGTGCCGTAACTTGGGTACAGATTGAAATGGTTATGGTCACAATGGAGAACAGGGACCACTGACTATACAAAAATGGCTCAATAATAAGGGATTGTTTGGCCTCTTTTTGAAGATCTGCAGGGACAGAGAACTCACTACCTCACAAAGCAACACATTTTACTGATAAGTTTGAGAGGGCAGTCAGAGACATAGATACAGAAAAGAACAGAAAAAGAAAAGAGCAGAGACAAGAGACAGTTGGGAGAGATTCAGAGACAGAGGAGAAAAATTAAGAGGGACAGAGACAAAGAAAGGTCAGAGACTGAGACTGAAAAACAGACAGAGGGAGAAGGAAGAGGTAGAGAAGGGTCAAGACAGAGGAGAAAGGAGGGTAAGGAGGAGAGAGTGAGAGAGGACAGAGAGGGCAAAGTCTGGAGTTTATGGTCCTTTCACAGTCTAAAAGAATCCTAGAATCTTCAAGGGAACTTGGAGATAATTTAGACCAATGCTGGAGTTTTCCTTCTGATTGTCATTGGGAGCTTTTAGTTGTGTAACGAGAGAAGGGGAGGAAGACTAGAAAGAAGAGAATAATAGAGTCGGGGCGGGGGGAATGTGACAATGGAGGGGGGAGACTGTCCACCCTTTGGGGGAGAGGAAGGGAGTTGAGGCAAGAGCTGGCTTCTTGCTCATTATCACCTAATTACTTCCTAAGCAGGTCCCATCTGGGGGGCAGTGATCCCTGAATTCTGGGGATTGTGAGGTCAGCAGAGTCAGGACTCCCCCATCAGCTCCCCGCCATCAGCACTGTGGTAAAGCTGGTGGCAGGGAAGGCCTGGTTCAGACACTGGGCCAGTGAGGGCCCAACTCCTTTTCTTGGGGCCCATTGATCTCTCTCCCTCTTAGCCTTCCTTTTAATCCAATCAATTTCACTCTTGAGAGATTTATTGCACTTTCATTGGTGCCCCTGAGAGGATATGCTGAGTCAGCACCAGGGAGCAGGTAAGGTATTTAATTGGCTTTTCAGGAGCAGGTTTCTGAGGATAGTTAGAAGGGAATAGAAATGATTATTACAATGCTACAGCTTTTCCCCAACGGGGCTGGCTACTAGAGTCATTTATTATGGGCATGCTGCTCTGAGGGGGCATGGAGGAAGAGGGGACTTTCTCCAGGGGTCTGTTCATGTAAGGGCCCACAGTCTTGGCTTACTTCTGTGTCCAGTTCTCCCCAGGAGGTTTATAGAGCTAAAAAAAATCACAGATTGAGAGCCAGAAGGGACGTGAGAAGTTATCTAGTCTAATTTCCTCATTTTACAGAAGGAAAAAACCAAGTGAGGCCCAGAGATGGTTAGTGATTCACCCAAAATCACACAGGTGGTAAACGGCAGAGTCTGAATTCACACTTAGGTCCTGTGACTGACTCTAAGTTCATTACTCTTCCTGCTGCAGCTTTTGGACTTACTCAGGCTGTCAGTTGTTAGGAGATGACCCTGGGCAAGGTTCACCTTTTCTCTGAGTCTCTGTTCTGACCCAGTGCAGTCTTAGGGGGAAGAGTACTAGATTTGGGAGTCAGATGAACTGGGTTTTAGCTTGAGCTCTACTGCTTACTAGGTGAGGTAGGTAGGTGGAGCAGTGGATAGAGTACCAGGCCTGGAGTCAGCAAGACCTGAGTTCAAATCCAGCCTCAGACACTTACTAGCTGTGTGACCCTGGGCAAGTCACTTGACCCTGTTTACCTCAGTTTCCTCATCTGTAAAATGAGTTAGAGAAGGAAATGGCAAACCACTCCAGTATCTGCCAAGAAAACCCCAAAAGGGGTCATGAAGAGTCGCACACAACTGGACAACACAACAAACCACTTAGAAGCTGTGTGGCCTTAAACAAGTGACAACCTCTCTGGCTTCCCATTTCCTGCTCTACACAGTGGGAATAGTCAAATGAGGCAATTGAATTAGGTGTTCTCTAAGGTCTCCTCCATTTCTAAAATCCTTTTTCTCCAGTAAGATGGCGATGGTGACACTCTCTTTCACTTCCAGTCTCCCAGGGATGTTTCGGGGGAAGCAGTCAGTCGTGTTAGGGTTAGGGTTAGATCCAGTTCTGGCCCCAGTGCTTCCCAACTGTTACCTGGAACAAGGCACTGCTCTCTGGGCCTCAGTTTGCCTTTCTGAATTAAGGAAAATAGTCTTAACCATCATACATTACTTATAATACTGACCTCATAGGTGTTTTGTAAGGAAAGCACAGCGTTGTGGAAAATACTAAATTTGTGTCCAACTTAAGGCTAAGACACCTACTAGCTATGTAACCCTGAATAAACCACCTTTTCTCATCTGCAAAGTGGTAACAATACTTGCTCTACCTACCTCACAGAGACATTCATTTATTAATCCCCTATACCATGCAAGGCACTGTTAGGGATGCAAATGCAAAATAAAGAACAGTGCCTGTCCCTGAGGAGCTTACTCTCTATGGGGGAGGGGAGAAGGCAACATTTACCCAGATAAACAAAGATAACTTGAGGGATCAGGAGAGCTTTCCTATGGGAGGTGTTCCCCTGGATAAAGAGACAGAGGTGAAGAGGGAGTGTAGTTTAGATGTTTAGGACAGCTTGTGCATAGAGTGGGAGATGGAATGCCAATTTTAGGGCCAGCTTGGCTGGAATGCTGATTGTGTAAAAGGTCTTGTCGAGTCTTTTTAGTGGTGTTGGACTCTATGTGACCCCATTTGGGGTTTTCTTGGCAGAGATACTGGAGTATTTTGCCATTTCCTCCTCCATCTCATTTTACAGATGAGAAAACTGAGGCAAACAAGGTTAAATGACTTGCCCAGTGTCACACAGCTAGTAAGTGTCTGAGGTCAGATTTGAACTCAGGATGGCCTGACTCCAGACCCAGTGCTCTGTGTGTGCTATGGCGCCACCTAGCTGCCTATGTAAAAGAGCCTACTATGAAATAAGTCTGGAAAGGAAGATCGGAGTCAGATGGTGAGGAGCTTTCATTGTCAAGCAGAGGGGATTGTATTTTATCCTAGGCCCAGTGGAGTGGGGGGGGGGCTATTAAATATTTTTTACTAGTAGTGACTTAGGGAGTGAACTGTGTTTGAGAATGATTGCTTTGGGAACTTTATGAAGAAGGGAAGAGCTGAAAGTACAATGGAAAAGGGCAGTGTCGCCATCATCATCTTCACCATCTCCATAACTGTCACGATCACTGGAAAAATATTGTTTCTCAAAAGACGGGAGGAGCTTAGGCTCATTCCCAACACTGGATAAGGTCCCAGGTGCCATCCAGCCTGGGCTCCTCCAGCTGTTCATGTCCGGGCCCGGCTCATTTTCCATGCTCATCTTTTGTCCAGTGCACCAATGACCACCATGGATTGTCCAAGCAGCTGAATGGCATAGTCTGGACAACAGACATTCTTCATCCGTGTAATGTATAAAAACTGTTTTGGAAACCTGAAAGCGCTGTAGAAATTTCAGCTATTTGGAGAGGCATTAAGCTATAATGCCAAGAGCCGCGTTTTAAGATCTTGATTCTGTCACTTCTTGCGGGACCTTGGGCAAATTTCTTGACTTTTTTCGGCCTCAGTTAACTCATCTGTAAATTAAGGAGGTTGGACTAGAAGTTCTTTAAGGTCCCTTCCAGCTTTAAATCTGCTGTCCAGTGGTAATATGATCCTGACTTGCATTATCTGGGGTGGGGGTAGGAAGCAGTCTTATTTTTGCTACTTATTAGCTGTGAGACTACAGATGAGTCACTTCCTCTCACTGTCTCTCACTCTTCTATCTATGTGTATGGAGATGAGCTGAGGTTTGTGCATGCTCAATTGTAACACAAAAGGATCAGCTTTTGTGTAGATGGTAGGCATCCATCATGGGGCAGCTAGGTGGTACAGTAGATAGAGTGCCAGGCCTGGACTCATGAAAAACTCTTCTTCCTGAGTTCAAATCTAGCCTCAGACACTTACTGGCTATGTGACCCTGAGCAAGTCGCTTAACCTTGTTTGCCTCACTTTCTTCATATGTAAAATGAGCTGGAGAAGGAAATGGCAAATCGGTCTGGTATCTTTGTCAAGAAAACCCCAAACGGGATAGCAGAAAAGTTGGACACGACTGAAAAATGACTGAATAACAAAGAAATGCATAATAAAACCAAGTATGTAAAGTAGGGATGGAGGATGACGGTCCTTTTTTTGTCGTTCTTGTCCTTGGATTCGTTCAGTTGCCAATCACAGGGAATCTTGGGAGTGAGAGAAGTTTCATCACTCCACCTCTACTTCACCTTCTTGGATTTTTCGGGTGAATCTCACAATAGGGTTTCAGATGATGACTCACAATTCGTGAATCTTAATGGGAGTTAAAAGCGATATCCTGGCTCTAAGTCAAATAGTTGTCTAAGATCAAGGACCTTGAGTCTGAACCAGGAAAAGATGGATCAAAAGATTAGGCTTAGTCTTAACTTGAGACTTTCTGTTGGCTTTTGCTGACTTCTGGCTAGTATTTGATGGTTCAAAGCACTCAACTATGAACTAAAGAGCATTAGCTCTTTCTGCCGGGTAGAGGCTTCCTAGTTACTATACCTGTGTATATGACAGCAAAAAGGATAGCAGCGGGCCCTGAAAAAACTCATGGTTAAAGCCCAGCATTTGGTAGCATAGAGCAGCAGAGTAATCATGAGACCAGTGGTGAAATCTAGGAGAGATGCGACGTCCTGGAAAAAGCATCAGAGAGCGCGGGGATGATACCACTAACACATAACCATAGTTCTCTTGCTGGTGTGAATGCTTCTGGCCACATGTACGCTCTTAACCACTTTCCTTCCTACATGTGTGCCAAATATTCATAAGCCTTATGTTATCAGCTTCTTGGGGATTTTATAGAGAAAGACTCAAAAGCTCTATAGAAAGAAGAGTTAGGATTATTATTAGTTCTGTAAACTAACAGAGGTGACTTTGCACAGGCTGTTCCCCATGCCCAGAATGTACCTTCTCCTCACCTCTGCCTCGTAGATCCCTAGCTCTATTTGAGGCTCGGCGAATGGGTCACTCTCTCAAGCAAGTCTTTTTTTATCCTAACTACAAGTGTTCTATCTCGACTCAAAATACCATTTTACATTTTAAAAATAACATGGTGCTGTGCATGTAGTGCTAGCTGTAAAGCCAGAAAGACATAGGTTCAAATTCTGCTTCTGACAATTACTAACTGTATGACCGTTTAACCTCTCTCTAGGAGATAGGAGAGCCTGTACAATGGGGATAATAAACCCTGTGGTACCTAACTCACAGAGTTGTTGTGAAGCTCAAATGGAATAATGTACATGTAAAGCACATTATAAACTTTAAAGTGCAAAAAAGTAAATTATTGTTGTTATTAATTTCCATATCGTAATTTTCCACCATCTCCTAAGCCCCCAAGAACACAAACTATTTGAAGGCAGGTACTTTTTTTTTGAGGGGGAAGGCAAGGCATTTAGGGTTACGTGACTTGCCCAAGGTCACAGAGCTACTAAGTGTCAAGTGTCTGAGGTCACATTTGAGCCCAGGTCCTCCTGACTCCAGGGCTAGTGCTCTACTCACTGTGCCACCTAGCTGCCCCAAAACATTTATTTCTAAAGTCTAATTGGCTCCCTGTGTTTACTAGGGTCTATATTCTTGGTTAGTTATAGTCTCTTGGGCATTGAGCATGGATTGACAGAATTTGAAGCAACCCACATCATTCCCCTCTTGCCTTCTCCTCAACTTTCTGGCTTTGTCATTGCAGAAGATGGAGAAGAAGGGAGAAGTGAAGATGGAAGTACAAGAGGAAAATGTGGAGAGGAGAGAGATTGAGATAGTGGGGAAAGGAAAGGATATATATATACATATATATATATATATATATAGAGAGAGAGAGAGAGAGAGAGAGAGAGAGAGAGAGAGAGAGAGAGAGAGAGAAGAGGAAGAAAGAAATGAGGAGAGAGAATGGAGAGAAGAGAGAATGGAGAGAAAATAAATGAGAGGAGAGGGGAAGGGAAAATGACAAAAGAAGAGGAGAGAAAAAGGGAGAAAGAAACAGGGAGAAGAAAGGGAGAGAAATGGAGAAAAGAGGAGGGAGAGCAAAAACGGGGGGAAGAAAAGGAAACGGGGTATAAAGAAAAGTAGAAAAAGAAACAGGGTAAAGGATGGGGAAAGAGAAAGTGGAGGAGAGAGAAGGAGACAGAAACAAAGAGGAGAGGGAGAGAAAGACATAGGAGGAGAAAAGAGTAGAGACATAGAGAGAGAAAAGTGAAGGAAGAAAAAGGGACAAGGAACCAGCTAAGAGGGTAGAATAGCCAGGAGTAGTACAGCTGAGCTTTCTCTCCCCCCTGTCCCTCAATTCCTCCAGAAAGTTCTTGAAAACCCACCAGACTCAGTCCTGTTTGGGAAATCCTGACTGGCTTTTTTTCAGCTCAGGTCCGTATAAAGAGACAGGCAGAAATCTGCAGATCAGTATCTGGGGCTGGAGCATAACTTGGAACACATAACAGACTTTTGGCATGGTGATTGAATGAAGGGCTTGCCAGTAGCCGTGCTTCAGGCAAGATGGGCTCCCAGATCCTGCACAGAGGGACTTGACCTTGTGCAGGTAGTAGGAATAGGTGCCAACTGGAAGTTCTACTGTTCACTATCCATTGCTGAGTCAGGGATCCAGGGTGGGTTGAGGAAGGAACCTGTGCCTGGAGGTGTTCAAAGTTTCTACACAGGTTTCATCTCTTCAAGATTGCTTGGCAATCCTCTGTCCTTAAAGGTCTATTTTTCCCTCTGTAGGATTATACTCAGTTTTGCTGGGTAAGTTATTTTTTGTTGCAAGACTATATCTTTTGCCTTCTGTAAGCTCTCTGCTTCTTTTTGTGGTAGTTGCTAAGTCTTGTATGATCTTGACAGTAGCTCCTCAGTCCTTGAAGTCTTTCTTTCTGACTGCTTGTTGTATCTTTTCTTTTTATCTGGAAGTTTTTGATTTCGGCTATAATGTTCTTGGGAGTTTTTATTTGGAGGTTTCTTTTGAGGCAACCAGTGGATTCTTTCTATTTTCACTTTGCCTTCTGGTTCTGAGAGATCTGGCTAGTTTCTTCTTATGATCTTTTAAAAATATGGCATCTAGGCTCTTTTTTTGGTCTTGAATTTCAAGCAGTCCAATGATTTTTAAATTCTCTCTCCTTTACCTCTTTTCCAGGTCATTTGTTTTTTATATGAGATACCTACATTTCTTCTATTTTTTTCAGTCTTTTGACCAAGCTTTGATTTCGGTGTTGGTGGGGCTTTGGGAAAACTGGTACATTTATGTACTTTTGGTAGAGCTATAAATTGGTCCAGCCTTTCTGGAAAGCAATTTGGAACTATGGCCCTCAACTTATTAAACTGTGCATAACCTTTGACCCAGCAATAGCTCTATGAGGCTTATACCCCAAAGAGATCAGAGAAAGAGGTAACAGTCCTATATGTACAAAAATATTTATAGCAGTTCTTTTTATAGTGTGGCAAAGAACTGGGAACTGAGGAAGCTACCCATCAGTTGGGGAATGGCTGAACAAATTGTGGTATATGAATGTGATGGAACATTGTTGTGACATAAGAAATGAGACATACAGTTTTATATGGCCAATGTGGGAATTTGTTTTGCTTGACTATGCATATTTCTTACAAGGGTTTTGTTTTTCTTCTTTTTTTAATAGGAGTTTGGTGGAGAGAGAAATAAATATTTGTTAATTGAATTTTTCAAAAAGAAGAGAGGAAGACAGAGAAATAGCAGGAGAGAAGAAGGTGAAAGAATTAGAGGCAGGAGAGAAA
>JAQQSZ010003988.1:0-14291 GCA_028646595.1 Phalanger gymnotis
TGTAGAGTAGAGAGTACTTTGTCCCAAGCTTTAGGCATTGCGCTGCTGTTTTCAGAGCTACTTCTACATAGCAAGTTCTGCCACACCAGTGCTCTTCCTCCCCCAGGAACCACCAACCCAGACCTGACTCTGATCTTAAGCAGGTTCTGCACTCCCCCTCTAATCTGCTGCGTAATTCCTCCCACCAGGTCATTCTGGGGCTGGAAGCAACCACAGCTGGAGCTCTGGGAGCAGCCCCAGAGCTGTACCACTTCTATGCCACTGGGGCTGGGCCTGACTGAATACTCCTTTCACTCCCATCCAGCAGATCCAGCAGTTTTTACCACTAATCTGCTCTGTTGTCTTTGGCGTTTGTGGGTTGAGAAGTCTGGTAACTGCCACAGCTCAATGATTCAGGGCCCTGCTGCCTGTTCTGCCTGGTTCCTGGTCTGGTTGGCCCTGGCACAGCCCATGCTGGGTTGTGCTCTGCTCTGCTCCCAGTTCTGTGCAATAGACCCTTCCCAGCGACCATCCAGTCTTTCCTGGGCTGGAGCCCTGCTTCCCTCTGCTATTTCGTGGGTTCTCAGCTCTAGAATTTGTTCAAAGCCATTTTTTACAGGTGTTTGGAGGGACCTGGGGGAGAGCTTAAGCAAGTCCCTGCTTTCCAGCTGCTATCTTGGTTCTGCCCCCCACTGACACTTGTTATAGAGAAGCCACCTGGGGAAAATAATTTGTCCTCTTGAAGAGGTAGGAATTAAACATTTATATAGCATCTACTATGTGCAAAGAATTTTTACAAATATAATCTTGTTAAATCATCACAACCATGTTCTGAGGCAGACACTGTTATTATCCCTATTTTATAATTGAGGAAAAGTAGGCAGGCAGACATGGCTAATAAGTGTCTGAGGCTAGATTTGAAATCGGGTCTTCCTGACTCCAGGTCCAGCCCTCTATCCACTGTGCTACTAGTAGCATCATGATCCAAAAGAATAGAGAGAATGCCGTCTTAAGTTAAGGGCGGCTAGCCATGTATATGCAAGATATATACATAAATGGATGGAAAGCAATTCTTAAGGATGGCATTGTCAGTAAGGGGTGGAAATGGACTGAGAAATGGCCTCTGACTCAAGGAGAAATTTGAACTGACCACTGTAATGTTGCTGTTGCAGTATTTAATAATTACATTATGCCTTCATGATATGTATTATTAATTTATAGTTATATTTATATATCTATTTAAAGCCTTATAAAGATTTATTATTCTTCATAGATGTCTGATCAAGTAAATCAACAAAATTCTTCCCATCGTGCAGATAAGAAAATTGTGGCCCAAAGAGGGAAGGATGGGATTGACCCTAGCATATATGTTCAAAGGAACTAAGATGAGTTAATTTCAGCACTGTGTGTTTTATGTTCACATCAAGTCAACAAAATTCATTAGGAAATTTGATTATAATCACCTGTAAATGCAAACATGAATCATTCATAGTCAGGGGCTCATCTGACTAGGCACAGACAGAGTATGTGTTCACCTGTGTGCAGTAACAGTCAGTCAATAAACATTTAATAAGCATATACTATGTGCCAGCTACTGTGCTAAGGCTGAGAAGACAAAGAAAGGTAAAAGACAGTTATCATCCTCAAGTTGCTCTTAGTGTAATAGGGAAGACAACATGGAAACAACCATGTAATAAAGAGCTATATACAGTATAAATAAGAAATAATCACAAGAGGGAAGGCACTAGAATTTAAAGGGATTGGGGAAAATAGAAGGTGGGATTTTAGCTGGGATCTGAAGGAAGCCAGGGAAGCCAGGAGGCAAGAAGTTATTAAGAGTAGGAGGGATGTCAGGGAAAACAGCCACAAGAGATCTTTCCTATTTATTCAAAAGGGAGACTTGAAATGAGGAGTGGGTAGAGAATTTGGCTTACTTCACACTTCCTAGAGTAAGAATCCATTGCTCTGAGTTAATTCAGCTGCCAACCCAAACACAGTAGCATAGTTATCACCATGGCAAACACATGGGGACTACCACAAGGCCACCTTGACCAACCAAGCTGGATCAGAGTAAGTTAGACATGGTGAGGTTTTGGTGAGGAGGGGAAGAAGGAAGGGCCTGCATATAGAGAGATGCCCTCCAAAATGCATGATTTTCAACTATAACAACGCTGAAAAATGACCATCCAATCCTGGCTTGAAGTCCTCCAAGAACGGGAACAAAATATCACAGCCAGTTAGTCAGCAATAATTTATTGAGCCCATGCTATGTGTCAGACAATATGCTGCGTGCTGGGCACAGAAAGAAAGGAGATAGCTCTATTAGGTGAAAACTGCCTGTTGATAACTTTTAAGTAGTGGCCCTAGTATGAACCTCCAGAACCATGCAGACCAAGTTTTACCCAACAGTACTTACTTAATATATTTTAGAAAAGTTATTATGTCCCTACTTAACTGTATCAATAATTAAGGTGGAGCTTTTTGCTGTTCTTCTCTTAAGTGCCTTTAATGATTCTGGCCTTTGTTTGAATAGGGCAAGTAAAATGGGATCTTTTTGTGTTGGAGTGTTTCTCAGTCCTAAGACAATGTAATGGTAATCAGGGCAGGACTTTTTGTTGTCTTCTCCTTTGGAATGCTGAAGTTATTAAGTACTTTTCATGAGTCTAGCCTTTCAAATATAATGGCCAGCAAAATGGGATTTTTCACTGTTCTTTCTTTGAGTGCTTCTCAGCACTGAGAATCAAGTGCCCCAAGGTTGGTGTTTGACTTTTGGGGCTCTCAAGGGAAGAGTGGTGTGAGACTTGAAGAGACTCTGAGCAGCTGCTGTTAAGAACCCCCTGGCTTGTAAACCCAGATGTTGGGACTTTGTTAAACCCTAGTAACTATGAATTGAGATTTGAATCAGACAAGGTCTGTCTGTTGATGTTTGTAATTTATTTGTATTTGCTCTGAAGTTCAGGGTGCTGGCTTTTCCTCCTGAACTAAGTGAATGATACATGTATGTTTGATTAAATTAAAATTGTTAACCCCTTACTTTCCTTAGTAAATCAGATCAAAAGAACCCTTGTTAGTAGACTTCTGTGTGCTGGTTGTTGTTGGTTTACACAGCCATGGTAGCCGCCAGCAGATTGTTGCTACACTAATTCTTCTCCTTCCATGTTCTAATTCCCTGAAATGATGCCCATGTGACATGGCTTCAAGTCACTCTCACAAGAGGCTGGTTTATCTTCCGGATACAGTCGGTATCCAGTCGGTGTCCCTTCTTGCCTGTCAATGTCCCAAGTATTTATAACTGGACAAAATTCTCAAAATGTATCTTGACTAGGGCAGAATTCAGCCCTAGCATGATCAGCTTCCTCACTCTGGACACCACAATTCTATTATGGCTTTCCTTTTAGACTGCAAGATCATAGTTTTGACTCATGGAGTTTGTAGTCCACTACAAAAGCCCTAGGTCTTCCCTATGTGTGTTTCTGGCATAGCTCCTGAATTCTATCCCTACATAGCTGATATTCTAAACCCTATTCTACTCACTATCTCCAATGGTGAAAAAGCTTTTTAATAAATCTCTTTACGGATCTTTTCCATTTTTCTTCTTTTTCTTTTTTTCCATTGTCACCCTTAAATGCCATTGGTTGGGGTGACCTTTTAAAAGTTGTCTAGTCATTTCTTTAAACTGAGTTTATCTTCCACTACAATGGCATGGATTGTTTTCTGAGGTGATCCTATTCATAAATCTTCAATCATCCTACTTCACAAGATTTTACAAATGAGATTATATTCTGAACTGGTGGTGCAATAACTTATAAGTGGCAAGTAAATAAAATGCTTATTGACTAAGGCACTATTAGAATTCTTTTGGTCTCTTTGCTATGACAAATAATTCACATAGGTTAAGTTTCTGTATGAAATTCTGGCAGTGTCTATGTTCTTTCTTTCATCTAAATTATATTTTTCAGTATTAATAACTTACCTAAATAGGTCCATTTAATTTAATGCCATATATGTAAAAATTTTTAATCCCCTCTTCAAGCTTTGTACTAATATTAGCTTTTGCTCTAATAAGTTGATGGTTTGTCTGTATACACACAGCTAAAATTCAGGAATAACTCCCACCTCAGTAATAAGTTGCTTCCTATCTCTTGAAATATGACCAAATTTCATATTTTTTGTGATGGCATTCAGTTTTCATCATGTCCTGTATCTATAAATTCTTCTCTCTAAGAAAGTATTTATGTTGTATAAGCTTGAAACTTCTGTGTAGTTTACAAGTCTTTGAACTCTTTGATTTATTATTCTTGATCTATGTTTTCCAATAAATTTCTCGCCATCCTCATACTGGAGTTGGAAAAGCTATGCCCTTGGAATAGAAGGTATAGAAAATTCAGCTGGACTAGAAAAGTTTCGTATATGGACCCAACGACTAGGTTAGGGTGGGGAACCTGTGGCCTTGGGGTCACATGTGACCTCAAGGCTGCAGGTTTCCCACCCCTGGACTAGCTGTTTATCTGATGACTAACCTAGCAAAGTTTAAAGAAATTTGATTCCAAACTGGCTAACAAGCAGTGAACTTTTTGGCTATGGCACTTGGGTAAAGCCATACAACTAGCAAGAGACAGACCATAGACTACATATAATCCACATTTCTTAACTCTATCCAACATCCTTACCATGATAGTACACTGTTAAAGGAAGTAGTAAGAAGGCAATTCTAACTCATATTCCAAAGGAGCCCATTGATTTGAATATAGAAACTCTGGCCATTGTCTTCTTTAAAATTTATTTTTTTAGATCTCTTCAAATTTGGAAATGCAATGACCACTCACATCCTGATTAGCTCAGAAGGTTTGACCTACTGTGTTTTCTGACCTGGATTGGTTTGCCCCTCTTAGGCAGCCTGGAGCACGATCCAACAGTGCTGGTCCTTGGAGCTCACCATATTGTTACCAGAAATAGTGGGGACACGGCTCTGAATCAACAGAGCTCTGGAATTCCTAAACACAAGCAATCCACCAACCTCAGCATCCCCAGTAGCCAGGACTGTGGGCATGCAACTGTCACACATGTCTCATTCAATCATTTTAAGCAAGCTCATCATTTGGACATTTTTGGAACAGTTTCCTTTTTATCCATGAGTGAAGGAAGCTGTGACAATGATAATCCAAGCCCAGTTAATGGAAAATGAAGTCATCAAATTTGTAATGATGTCTATGAAATGTTAATAGGCCTAATTCACAGTTTATTGTGTGCTATAATAAAAGGAAAGGGGTACACAGATGATGCCAGCTGGCCCCTTATGAAGAGAGCCATTTCAGAGCAGTTCCATTAAGGAAATATTGGGTAGGCTGCAGCCCAAAGCAAGAAACACATTATGGGGAATAAAATATTACACCTCTCAGTGCAAATGAATACAAAGGCTGAAGACATCCCCCAAAAAATCAATCTCCAATTCTATTCAAAGGATTATGCCCCAAATATAATAAGATTATCCAGCAACAATCATAAACAATACACCTTTAAACATGAGATGGTTCCATACTCACTCCTGTAAAATATTTCTCTTTTTAGCCAATTTATATTGTGCCTCTCCTCCCTCCTAGATTATTTCTGCACTGAAAAAAAAATGATGTCTGATAGAGACATTAAGTTTGCTTTGGATAATTTTGGATGGTGTGAACTTGCAGCTGCTCTGATGATCCTATGTACTAAAATGGACTGAGAGGTGGAATACGAGGTGTCCAACCTCTTCATGCATTTACAGCAAGCTGGTTCCTGGTGAAAAAGGGTTCTATAATGCTGATCTTCCTGTGAAGGTAACATAAAAACAAAGGGAAACAACTGTATATTGGTTTTCCTTTCTCAAGTTGAAAATCTGATGTGCTCAGCTGTAAGTGTGTGCATGTTTGTGTGTATGTGCTTGTGTGTGTGTGTGTGTGCAGTCATATCCCATTAAACCCACAGAATTAATCAGGTGGTGGCTCTGCTATAAAAATAATTAGAAAAGAACAAAGCCGACCTCCTCAGCCCCACCTTTTAATTTAACTGCCGGTGATATCAGTAACTTCTTGGAGGTCTGTCACTATGCTAAACTAAATACTGACTAATGGAAATACATTGAGGCTCATCCTAATTAATTTGGAGAGAGCTATTGTCTTTCTGCCTAATTCAAGCTGGTGGCGTCATGATGATACTGGGACAATTCCTGAAGCTGACATTGAGGAAGTGGGGAGGGGGAAGAGAACACTGAATAGGTCCAGAGCAATTTGCTATGACTTTAAAAGGTGAACAACACAATAATTATCTGCAAAAGGGAGAGAATGACACATTGGCATATATGTCCTTCTCTAGTTGTGTTTCTAGAATAAAGGATTCTGCACTTATTCAGATGAATGACTGTAAAAGACCACCCTTAAAATATTAAATTCCACAAGGCCGATTATAGTCTAGTAGAAAAGGAAATATGCCATACCTAACATAGTTTGGTTAATAATTGCTAGCATTTATGCAGCACTTTAAGGTTTGTAAAGTGCTTTACATATGCCAAGTCATCTGACTCTTACTACCAACCTGTGAGGTAGGTGCTATTATATCACAGTTTTGCAGATGGGGAAACTAAAGCTGAGAGAAGGCAAATGACTTGCCTAGGGTCACACAGCTAATAAATGTCTGTGGCAGGATTCAAACCTAGGTCTTCTTGACTCTCAATTTAGTACTCTATCCACTTTGCCACCTGGCTGCTTAATGAATTGAAATTATTTTAAATTATCACCTTGTTAGCCTATGTTGTAGGCCAGTTCTGACTTAAGCCAGACTGGTAGTCCACAGGTGGGACTGGAACAAAATGAGACAGTTAACAAAAAGGAGTTTACTTAGCAACAGCATGGAGAGGATATTCAGTAAGGATAGAGCACTAATTCAGCAGGAAGCAGCTATTTGACATAGGGTAGCAGGGGTCACAAGGTGAGGAGGAGCTCCATACTCTGGACTCCTTGCTTACTGGTCACCAGGAAGTTATGTTAAGGCTTTGAGCCTTAGTCTTTGGGGCTAATCAAATTTCAAGGATGATTCTAAAATCTTAAAAGGAAAAACTAGACTAGCTTTAGGAAAAACTTGCATAGCCCACGTGGTAAGTATCCTGGGAGTCATTGCTCCTACCTCAGGCTCCAACAGCCTGAGGTCCTTGAAATGGAAACTGAATGCAAGACTGACTAAATGAAAAAAAAAGCACTTATTAAATGATTTCTGTGTACTCAACCCTATGGTAAGTGCTGGAGACAGTCACTGCCTGCAAGGAATTTATGTTGTAATAGGGGAGTGGTATGGCATGTGTGTGTGTATGTCTAGGTATATGTGTATATGTATGTATACATATATACACAGCTACACATTACCATATATTATATACCATATATAGCATAATATATAGCATAACATGTTATACTATATATATGTACACACATGTATATGCACGTGTATATATCTATCTATATCTATATCTACATAAAATACAGTGGTACAATATAGGAGAGTTGTAATCAGAAAGTAGTGTTTTGGGTTGGGAAGTAACAAGGGTAACAAGTGAGCTAGAAGCTCACATCAGGAGCTGATTGATACATGTTTTCTAGTAGTAAGGAAAACATTGATTTGATGAAGGATCGTGAACTGGAAAAGAGATGGGGCATATGAGGTAGGGAATGTGGCAAGGGCTAGTGGTCTGGAGAGTGAAGAGGCAGGCAGGGCAGATGGCAAGAAGATGAATGTTGTGAAATGTGAAGCATTATTGGGGCTGGTTGGATGTAGTGATAAATGGATATAAGACACTGACCAAAGGCAGGAGAGGACAGGAGGAAGGAAAGACAGGAGACCTCAGGGCAGGGATTCCAGAGCTCAAAGCTTGAGTCCCTCAAGAGGGAAAATCATTTACTATACTGTCCTTCCCTCCCTGAAATCTCAATCTCAATCTCTCTCTCTCTTTTTTTTCTTTCCCTCCTTCCTTTCCTTCCTTCCTTCCCTCCCTCCCTCTTGTAGTTTGTGCCTTTATATCTCAGAACTCTAACTCTCAGGGTCGAGGAGACCTTCCAAGAGCCATGAGTAAAGATCTCCTCATTACAGCCATCCTTAAACCTATGTCTTAATGCTAAAGCTAACATTTCTAGTACCAAATTAAATAATAGTGGTGATAATGGACATCCTTGTTTCACCCTGGATCTCACTGGGAATGCATGTAGCTTATCTCCATTACATATAATTCTTGCTTATGGTTTTAGGTAGATGCTTTTTATAATTTTAAGGAAGACTCCATTTATTCCTATGCTTTCTAGTGTTTTTAATAGGAATGGGTGTAGTATTTTGTCAAAAGCTTTTTCTGCATATATTGAGATAATCATATGGTTTCTGCTAGTTTTGTTATTGATATGATCAATTATGCTGATAGTTTACCTAATACTGAACCAGCCTTGCATTCCTGGAATAAATCCCACCTGGTCACAGTGTATTATTCTTCTAATAAGTTGCTGCAATCTTTTTGCTAATATTTTATTTAAAATTTTTGCATCAATATTCATTAGGGAAATTGGTTTATAATTTTCTTTCTCTGTTTTGACTCTTCCTGGAGGTATTAGTGCCATATTTATGTCATAAAAAGAATTTGGTAGGACTCCTTCTTCGCCTATTTTCCCAAATAGTTTATAAAGTATGGGAATTAATTATTCTTTAAATTTTTGATAGAATTCACATGTAAAACCATCCGGCCCTGGAGATTTTTTCCTAGGGAGTTCATTGATGGTTTGCTCAATTTCTTTTTCTGACAGGGTTATTTAGGTAACTTATTTCCTCTTCTGTTAACTTAGGCAATTTATATATTTGTAAATATTCATCCATTTCCCTGAGGTTATCAAATTTATGGGCATACAATTGGGCAAAATAATTCCTAATTATTGTTTTAATTTCCTCTTCATTGGAGGTGAATTCACCCTTTTCATTTTTGATACTGGTAATTTGGTTTCCTTTTTTTTTAAAATAAAATTGACCAAGGGCTTATCAGTTTCCTTGCTTTTTTCATAAAACCAGCTTAGTTTTATTTATTAGTTTAATAGTTTTCTTGATTTTAATTTTATTAATCTCTCCTTTGATTTTCTGTATTTCTAATTTAGTATCTAATTGGGGATTTTCAATTTGTTCTTTTTCTTGTTTTTTCAGTTGCATGCCCATTTCATTAATCTCCTTTTTATCTATTTTATTCATGTAAGCATTTAGAGATATAAAACTTCCCCTAAGAACTGCTTTTGCTGCATCCCATAAGTTTTGATATGTTGTCTCATTATTGTCATTCTCTGTTGAAGTTATCTTGTTTCTATGGTTGGTCCTTTGGCCCACTCATTCTTTAGGGTTAGATTATTTAGTTTCCAATTAATTTTTAGTTTATCTTTCCATGGTCCTTTATTACAAATAACTTTTGTTGCATCATGATCTGAGAAGGATGCACTGACTATTTCAGCCTTTCTGCACTGGATTGTGAGGTTTTTATGCCCTAGTACATGGTCAATTTTTGAGTAAGTGCCATGTACCACTGAGAAAGAAGTTTATTCCTTTTTATCTCCATTCAGTTTTCTCCAGAGATCTGTCATATCTGTCTTTTCTAAAATTCTATTCACCTCCTTAACTTCTTTCTTGTTTGTTTTTAGGTTAGATTTATCAAGTTCGGATACAATTCCTGTAACTCCCTTAACTTCTCCTCTAAGAATTTGCATGCTATACTACTTGGTGCATATATGTTAAATAATGATATTGCTTCGTTGTCTATGTTGCCTTTTAGCAGGATATAGTGTCCTTCCTTATCTCTTTTAATTAGATCTATCTTTGCTTTTGCTTTGTCTGAGGTTAGGATTGCTATTCCTGCTTTTTTTTTTTTTTTACTTTCGCTGAAGCACAATATATTCTACTCCATCCTTTTGCTTTTAGCCGGTGTGTATCTCCCTTTTTCAAATGTGTTTCCCGTAAACAACATATTGTAAGGTTATGGATTTTAATCCATTCTGCTGTCTGCCTCTGTTTTATGGGAGAGTTCATCTCATTCGTGTTCAGCTATGATTACAAGCTGTGTCTTTTTCTCCATCCTGTTCTGCCCCGCTGCCCCATTTATGCTTTTATTTCTCCCTCCCCCATTCAGCTGCTTGAAAGAGTTTTGCTTTTGACCACAGCCTTCCTAAATTTACCCCCCTTCTTGATTTCTCTCCCTTATCTTACCCTTTTCCCCTTGCTACTTCTTCCCTCCCTTCTGACACCCCTCCTTTTCTTTCTTTCCCCTTTCCCCTCCTACTGCCTGTAGGACAAGTTTGATTTCTATACTTTTCAGAGTATGTTATTCTCTTCTCGAACCAAATCCAATGAGAGTAAAGCTCATATACTACTCTTCTCCCTCCCAGCTTTCCCTCTACTATAATGTGTTTTTGTGCCTCTTCATTTGATGTATTTTACCCTTTTCTACTGCCTCCTTATTTCTTCTCCCAGAACCCTCCCTTTACATCTCTTAATTATTTTTTTATCATTATATCAGTTATTTTATACTGACACCCACAGTCTATGTGTATCCTTTTCAATTGTCATAATAACTGTACTATTCTCGAGATTGACATATATATGTGTATGTGTGTATATATATGTGTATATACATTATATATATAAAAACATATATGAAACAATATAATCCTATATAAGGATGTAAACAACTTGCCCTCATCGATCAACAAGGTTTGTGTGGGTTTTCCCCCTGTTTACCTTTTTATGTCTCTCTTCAGTTTTGTATTTGAAGGTCAAATTTTCCATTGAGTTCTGGCCTTTTCATTAGGAAAGTCTGGAATTCTCTTACTTTGTTAAATGTCCATCTCCTTTCCTGGAAAATTATGCTCAGTTTTGCTGGGTAGTTGATCCTTGGTTGTAGTCCAAGCTCCTTTGCCCTTCAAAATATCATTTTCCAATTTCTCCTGTCACTTGATATAGAAGCTGAAAGATCCTGCATGAGCCTGACTGTAGTTCCACGATATTTGAATTGTTTCTTTCTGGCTGCTTGCAGTATTTTCTCCTTGATAATTCTCAAATTTGGCTATAATATTTTTTTGAGTTTTCAATTTGAGATTTCTTTCAGGGGGTGACTGATGGATTCTTTCAATGACTATTTTCCCCTCTGGTTCTAGGATCTCTGGGCAGTTATCTTTGATAATTTCTTCAAAGATACTGTCCAGGCTCTTTTTTCATTGTGGCTTTCCGGTAGACCAATAATTCTTAAATTGTCTCTCCTGGATCTATTTTCCAGGTCAGTTGTTTTTCCAATCAGGTATTTCACATTTTCTTCTATTTTTTTATTCTTTACATTTGTTTGACTACTTCTTAATGTCTCATAGAGTCATCATTAGCTTCCATTTGCTCAACTCTAATTTTTAACGAGTTGCTGTCTTGATTTTGCTTTTGAGTCCCCTTTTCCAATTGGTTGATTTTACCTTTCAGGGTGACATTTTCTCTATTTAGATTCTGAATCTCCTTAGCCATTCGCCAATTTTACTTCTTAAAGATTTGATCTCATTCGTGGTTTTTTTTTCCATTTTTTCTTTTACCTCCCTAATTTGGTTTTTTAAAAATCCTCCTTTAGCTCTTCTAGGAATGCTTTTTGGGCTTGAGATCAGTTCACATTCCCATTTGAGGTATCAGATGTGAGTATAGTGTCAATGCTGTCCTCTTCCGAATAGGTATTTTGATCTTCCCTGTCTCCATAAAAAGAATCAATGGTCCTCAGTTTTTTCGTGTTCTTCTTCATATTGGTTAGCTTTTTCCTGGCTTTACAGTGGGTTTCTGCTTTTGGGGCTCAGGGATCTCTGTCCCAGGTTTCTTGTTCTGGGAATTGTGAGCCTAGTTCCGGGCTTTGTGTATTATGACCTTTGGTTTCCTGAGGTGTGTTGGGGGGGGTCGTCTGGCTGCTGGAAGTCTTCTCTTCCCCTGGGGGTGCTCTCCAGCACCAGTGGTCCCAGCTGTTGTCTGTGCTGGTCTCTGCCACTTCCCCTGACTGTGCAAAGGCATGTCTAGGTTCCCGGTGCTGACCCTTGCTGGCTCTGCCCTTCTGGGACTCAGGAATTCCCACTGTTTGGCTACTGAAGCCCCACTTCTATCTCCTCTATTCCAGCATCTTTCCTGAGGAATTCTCTGAGTCATTGAGGGAGGGAGGGAGGGATGAGAGCCATTTACCTGGCCATTATGTCTCCGGGAAGTTCTAGAAGGTGTGTTTCAAACCTTTGGGCGGCAAGCCTCAGGAGTGGATGTCTTGGGGCCACAGGTGCTGTGCTGCTGCCTCCTGTCACTTCAACAGACTCTTGTCCTGTGTTGGGAGGCTTGAGGATCTCTGCTGGTTTCAGGGGCCCAGCTTTCTCCCAGCCTGGATCACTGGGTGGTTTCTGCAGCTGCTTCCGCTTTGGTACTGTCCAGTGCAGCTATGTGTGCTGGGAGCTCTCCCAGCCTACAGATCCATCCTGTTGAACTTTTGGACTCTCCTGGCTTGGAAATTTGCCTCACTCAGTCTACTAGTAGCTTCTAACTCTCTCAAATCTGCTCAGATTCACTTTTTTTTAGAGGTATCTGACAGAACTTGTGAGAGAGCTCCAGTAAGATGCTGTTTTCATGTGGCCATCTTGGCTCTGTCCACTATCTCCTTTAATTTTGTAGGTATAGCCAGGACAGGAACCTACAGTCTCTGCTCAATGAATTTTGTGTGATCTGATCTTCCTTTCAAGGAGGGAGGAAGTTTCAAGTTTTTTCTGTTTTCTAACCCCTCAGTTAATCAGAATGCGGGCTATGGAGTCAGCTACACTGCTTCAGGGAAGTAATTAGACAGCAGCAGAAATTCATTTGCTCCATGAGGGTAATGCCTGCCTGTGAACTGAGAACAACCTTCTTCAATCATGAAATTTTCCAGGCAAATACCGAGGGAAGTTCCTTTATCTGGTGAGAGTACGAAACATCTACACATTTATGTAAAAACAACTAGTTAAAGTGTGCTCAGAGTGCTCAAGCAAGAAAGAGCATCATCATTTATCTCTAAGCTAAGGAAGATAGGATCCTACATCTAAAGCTGGAATCCAAATCTCCTCATTTTATTTATATGCATATACATACACATGTATATATATGTGTGTGTGTATGTACACACACACATATGTAAATAAACTGAGGCTCAAGAAAAAGAAGTGGCTTGCCCAAAGCCATATAGGTAATCAATATCTAAACTGGGATTTGAATTCATCTGGCCCTGTAAACTTTACCACACTGTATTTCCCTCTGCATGGGAGACACCTCAAAGCTGAGTTCTGCTCTACTAAGTACTTTTTTGGGAGTTTGAGTCAATAAATAATAAACATGGTGGGAACTTATAATCTCTACATCTCTCAGTTAATTGTATGACTAGCAACAGAGTGATCTTAGGAAGCTTGCCTATTTCTTTACTTAGATTTTCAAGTATAATATCAATATATATGTAGATAATTCTCATAAAGATTTTATAGATATGATAAAGCAAGCACATAGAGGGGCAGTTTTGTTGCTTTCTTGGTTGCCTTTTTCTGCCTTAATATTGTCAATGATCTTTTCCATTTGAGGGGAATCTTTTATTCTTTGAGATATACTGAAAGCTGTTCTCCTGAATACCTTTAAAGTTACATCACCACCAGCAGAGATTTCTTTGATATATATATTTGGTCAGGTCTACTTGCTCTTCCCAAATTCATTTTTTTTTGGAGTGCTGTTGCCAGCACACTGAGAACTGAAGAGAGAGAATCCAAATATGTTGGCTCTACTATTACTGATTATGAATATAGTTTCCTAACAAAAGCAAAACGGTTCCATTTCCCATCTATATGTTGTTTTAGAACTATCTGTAAATATTCTTAGGAATATCTGGTTCAGTTGGGTCTCACACCAAGATTTCCACAGGCTTACTTTCTCCTCTACTTTCTTTTTACTGTCTTGTGAAGTGACAATACTTAAAAATTTCTCATTATTCTTCTCCATAATATTCTTACAATTCTAATGTAATTCTAATTGCAAACTGCTTTTTTGCTCTCTGCTTGGCTGAGGTAGTTTTCCTATTTGTCTGGCCTCTTCACTGTGCTGATTGTTTAATGTTGGTAAAAATTCTCTAAAGAAAGATGAAAATAAAAAATCAATATCTTTGCCTTTACTCATTTACTATTTTCAGAGCCAACAACAACTCACTTAAAAGGTTTTGTTGGAACAAGTGTCCTTGCACATAATTTCTTCTCATATTTGTTCTT
>JAQQSZ010003990.1:0-14290 GCA_028646595.1 Phalanger gymnotis
GCCAACCCCTTCACCTTGCTCTCCTTATTAAGGCAGATCAAAAGAACCTGGGCTTTCTGGGTGCTGGCAGCTTTCTGGGTGCTGGCTGTGGGTGGATCTTGCACCCCCACAGAAGCTGCTAGCCAGATTGTGGAAACAATACCACTGGAACTTTGGAAACTGATGCTGAAATAACTTCCATTTACTGATGCACCATTTTGCATGAAATTGGTGAATATATATTGAAGAATTGTCTCACGTGAATCCTGGAAAGGCATCATTTTCAGTTCTGAGCTTTAGATGATCATCAGGTTGAATACAAAAATCAATATTGGGCCCAGTCCCTTTTAGTAGTTACCGTGATGGTGACAACAATTATAAGCATGAGAGGAAAATCAAAGACTTGTGGTTGATTGGTTCCTGACCTTAACACTTTTACATGTGACAAACTACCAGAACTAAGAGAGAATGAGTGGCTCACCACATCCGTGTAGCTGTCCTCCATTAGCTTCCATTCTCCTCCTGGATAGCGGCTCTCATTCTGATACACCTCATCTGTAAACTCTGTGTGACCAGCATCTGCTTCAGTCAGCAAACTGTGGAGAAATCAGTGGCTCGTGTTATTGGTGGAGGTTTCTAAACCCAGTGGTCTTGTCATAACATCACAGAATTAGAGCTGGAGAGGGCCAGAGAGGTTATCTAATCCAATCTCATTATTTCACAGATGAAAGAAGCAGGGAAGTGACTGGCCCAAGGTCACACAGGGAAAAGAAGGAAACAAGCATTTATTAAATTCCCACTATGTGCCAAGCACTGTGCTAACAGCTTTACAAATACAATCTCATTTGGTCCTCATAACAACCCTCAGAGATAGTTGTAGTTATTTCCCCCATTTTATAGCTGACAAAACTGAGGTTAAGTGGCTTGCCCACAATCATACAGCTAATAAGTATTTTAAGCTAGATTTGGACTTAGGTGTTCCTGACTCCAGGCTCACCATTCTTTACATTGAATTAGGTTTCAAATCCGGATGCTATGAGTTCAAATCCAACACTCTTTCCACCATGCCATGTAGCCTTCCAAGAGTTAGAAACTGTCCATACTAGGCTATTTCCAAGGAATGGAATATGACAGTGAAAACAACTGAACTTCTACTATCTACTAGTCACCAAGACCTGCCAGGGAGATGCAGGAAGAATCTGGAAGTATCTAGGGTAAAAAACAAAGACTTTTGACCTTGACATTGAGGAGGAGGGAATGTATTTCATGAATGGGGGATGGCCAGCACAAAGGCACAGGAGGGAGGAAGATGGATTGCCATTTGTGATAAACAGAGAGAAAACCAGTTTGGATGAAATACAGAGTATGGGAAAGGGAACAACATGCAATGAGGCTGGAAAGACAGCTTAGGGCCAGGTTGTGAAAGAATTGAAAAGTAAACAAGGGGGCAGCAGCTAGATGGCGCAGTGAGTAGAGCACCGGCTCTGGAGTCAGGAGGACCTGAGTTCAAATACGACCTCAGACACTTGATGCACTTACTAGCTGTGTGACCTTGGGCAAGTCACTTAACCCCAATTGCCCTGCCTTCCCCCTCTCCAAAAAAAATGAAAAAAAAAGTAAACAAGGTTTATATTTTAGCACATAGGCAACAGGGGGCCACTGGAGTTTATTGAGTAGCGGAGCGACAGTTAGCTCACTGCTTAAGGAAAATCACTTTGACAACTATGTGCAGGAGAGACTGCAGTGAGGAGAGGCTTGAGGTAGGAAGATCACTTAGGAAATGTTTGGATCTAACTGAGAAGTGGCAAGAGTCCAAACTAAAAGGGTAGCTAGCTGTGTCAGTGAAGAGAAGGAGTAGGATGCAAAAAATGTCATGGAGGCTGAAATAGCAAGGTTTGGCAACTGATTGGATATGTGATGTGAGGGGCTAGGGGAGGATGCCAAGGATGGAAATCTGAGAGACTGGAAGAATGGGGTTACCTTCATCAGAAAAAAGGGGAAGTTTGAGTTTAGGAGGAAAGAAAATAAATTCTTATGTAGGCATAACGTATTCAGCCTAACTCCATTCCATTCAAGGAAGCTTGAGCCTGTGATTCCAATCTTTCCTTGTTCCTCTTAACATTGTCCTAATGGAAGGAAGACTTTTCTATCTGATTTTTAAGAATGAGTCAGACATATGCAAATAAGTCCTGAAAGTTATCACAAGACTTAGAATAACTATTTTTCATGATTTTCTTTAATGTACTCTAACAAAATACTAGTGTTTTGCATTAGAGAGAGTATTGGATTTGAATCCTCCTTTTTGGCATCAATATGGAGGTTGTCGCATTATATGTGGCCTTTTGAGGGTTCTATGACTGTGTTCGTGAGGTTAAGAGTGAGAATTGGGGAAAACCAACCCACAGTGAGGGCACTGTCACCCAGAGACAGCCTAGATCCCAAGGCTGCATTGCTTTGTAGCAACAGAGGAAAGTATTCCAGATAAAGCCTTAGTTATTTGGCCCAAAACATTTAACTGTTTGTGGTGTACACAGATGGTAGAAGGAGGGTATCTGTGTAGGAATCCCCATTTTTAGTCAGTTACAGTAGGAAAACTTTTCCCTCAAGAGTATTTGTTTGTTCATCCTAGTAGAGAGAATTATCAGCTCCTGTTAGCATGGATGACGTTTTTTCCTTTTTCTGTAAAGTTCTACAAAATTAACTAGTATTCAGTGTGCACTCAGCATCACGTGTTGGTTGGAGGAGATGAGAAATCAACAGGTTCATTTCTAGGAATAGAAAACTTACCTTCTTTCAGGATCGACCATCCACTCGCCTTCCCATTCCCAGCCTTTGGGGGGCAAAAAGAACTCTTTCTTGAGCTTTATTTTCCCTGTGACATCTGAAAATTTATGTCGACCCACAAGTCCAGAAGTGCCCCATTTTCCAAACATCAATGCTTGATTTTCATACTGTTTTTAAAATATAAAGAGAACATCATCAGAGGCAAAAAATAAGGCCAGTCTGGGGGTTTTAAAGTCCTTCTGGGGTAGGATGTCTTTCTTCATCTAACTGGAGTCTTCCCTAAAGACCCTGTTCCAAGGTAGGCACAGAAAAGATATCTTCCCAGACCCAGAAACATAGAATGGGCTTTAATTCCCTTCTAATTCATAGAACCTTTGAATCACATACCCTTAGAGGCAGAAGGACCTTTAGAAGTGATCAAGGTTAACCTCAATTCCTGGGGCTCCTTCTTATGACATCCTCTTCAGGTTTATGTTCAGAGCAGGTGAACACATTGAAATTCTGATCCTAAACTAAAGTTTTGAAACCTGATGACACCATCCCATCTGAGTGTAGCCTTGGGCAGGGACTGGAGAAGGCATATGAGCACAGTGCTAATTTTAACCTCAGGTCTAAAACACTGGATGCAGTTTTAAAAGGAGTGAGATATTATATTATAATTGAATCAACTCCTTTGTCCTTAATGATTTATTTTCTTTATAAAAGGTATCCCTAGATATTGATGCCAGTCCACCTATGGGCAAAAAATGGGCTAGGAAACAGAATATTAATGCTTGCTTCAATTTCACTGTTAATAAGCTGAGAGACTTTGGCTTTAATCTCTCTGGGTTTCAGTTTATGCATCTCTAAAATGAGAACAGCAGTTTATTTCTGTCTATTCCTATTCACTAAATTACTGCCTCTTCGCCTATTCTTTTTATCCACTATTCTGTCCCTAATTTTGTCCATCTTAACATAGATCATCAACACTTCATCGTTGAGTATACAGCTTAGTCACTAAACTAGAGACAAACTCTAAGAACATGGGACATGGCTGGGCCTTGCTTCTGTCTATTACATCTATAATTATACCATCTAGAAGAGTAGGGCAGGGGAAACTGAAACCCACTTTGCCAATGCCCATCAGCCAGGTAAGGTCTGCCAACCCTAACTGCATTAGAATGTTATTGGAGATGTAGAGGATAATAATACTTCCATGCGGCCTTTATGTCATGGGGCCCTTTCGGCTTTGAAGACTTTTATGTATAATATTTGAACAGCACCTTAGGATTTACAAAGGGCTTCCTATACATTATTTCAATTGAGCCTCACAATAACTCAGTGACATATGTATTACAGGCTCAAGAAGGTTAAGTGATTTGCCCACGGTCAGACAACTTGTAAATACTGGAGGCAAGACTCAAACTCAGGTGTTCCAGATTCGATTTTGTTTCTCTTGTACCTAACTGTCTCTCATCTTTTGTACCATCTCTGTATGATCCTCACAACCATCCTGCTAAGGAGGCGAGTACTGTTATCTCCATGCTCTGTGTGCAGTGTGCGGAGGTACTGATTGGTCTGTCTATCGACCAATTCAAGAATAGACACGTGTGAATGGGTCACTTCAAACCCTCTGTGACCTCTAAGCAGAGCATCAGTGGATCACCAATATAACAAGTAGCTCTCTAAGAATGGAGACATGTGAATGGGTCATTTCAAGCCCTGTGTGATCTCTAAATAGACCACCGTCTATTTAGACGACATGATCTAAATAAATCACGTAGCTTCCTAATCAGGGAGGAGGGCCTGTCCTCAGAATGGATAAGGTGCCCAATGCCTCCTCTAACCAAAAAGATAACTTGTTACTAACCCTATTCATTCATTAAAACACACTAAAACATGTAGATGTGTGACAGAATGCATAAGGTAAATAGCTTATGGGCTAAGTTGTGGGCAGTGACATTAAAAAGTGAGCCTTAACACAGGGAGAGGCATTTTACAGCTGAGGCATTTTACAGCTAACTAATCAGTATACACACACATATATTCTGCCTTTCAAATATATCCAAGCTAGGTTTTTGAGGACTGAACACCTCACAAAGTCTCTCTTAATGGGTTGCTTTGTTTATTCTGACTATTATATGTCAGCAGTAATTTAATATTTTTGATCCAACCTCCTTCAAAGAGTGTTGACACTCTGGCTCTGGAAGCCCTGCCTCTCAAAGTAAGCCAAGTCTGATCCCCCAAAGTGTGTCTCTAATATCTGAGCTCCTTGGAGCTGCAGGCTCTCAGATCCTCCGAGGTCTGAGGCCTTTGCTGCTTTCGTGGATCATTACTGAATAAATGAAATAACATCAGTTTTGGGAAACTTTTAGGTCACATGAAGGCCGGGTGGAAAACAACAATCCAGACAGATATTTGAGCACTCTGAGGACCCTGCCATGTGATACACTCAATGCTGTCATCTTAAGTTACATAATCAGTGAAATTGATGAAGAGTTTAAGCTCTCCTCCCCGCTCCCCCCAATGGATGCTTGAAAAAGGCAGCACAGGCCAGTTCTTGCCAGGGATGCCTATTGAGGGGCCTTTTGAGTTTCCAACAGCGAGAAGTAAAACAGGTCGCCCTAGAGAAATCTACCATTTCTGCAAAGACAGTGAACGCTCCTTCCGCAAAGCTGTTAAACTTCTTTTCAACAGCACTTAATCCAAGCCAAATGTTAACACGCAGTTCTGCTGGAACCTTCACGCCATTGCTCTTGTCCTGCGGGTACTGGAACGCAAAAGGTAAATAGGTTACGGGCTAAGTTGTGGGCAGTGACATTAAAACGAGAGCCTTAACACAAGGATAGGCATTTTACTGCTACACAGATCAGGATAACACTTCATTTTTTAAAGCTAAATTTCTAATTGACTAGACCACACACAGTAAAACAAGAACAGAAAAAGAATGTCCTTCTCTCTTCCCCCAAATCAGACAATGACAGGAGTTAGGGAATCCAGCAAAAACAGAGTATTTCCTCTAAACAATATCCTGTGATTCACCCCCTGGAATTACCAGAAACAAACAAAAGAAGTGGTACCTTCCTTCTCTATTTTTCTTACTTTGAAACTAATCCATTAATGAGATTGTTCTGACTCACCACTAAGAATAATGATACTTCCTATTCTGTCTTAAGGAAAATTGCAGGGGAAAAATAAACCTGGTTCAGTAAGCTTGAGATAAACACACAGCATGTTTCCTACTTTATTCTGGGCAATCAGGACATGGTATTTTCAAAAGAATTCATTCGGGAGATATCTGCAGTTGTTAGTCTGGGAAACATAGGTTTTATATTTAAACATTTTAAATTTCATGAGGGATGAAGCTCTTATACCTTCAAAAAGATTGTCTGGGTCTTCCCGCAGTATTTGCCAGAAGCTTCTTCACTGGTGGTGGAATATAAGACCTGATGTGCAGGAATTCTAGCGTAGGCCAATCTTTTCTCTCCCCGGATCATCCATATGATAATATCAGGCATACTGTTTTGTGGCTGGTTGTTTTGGTGAGTAGAAAAAAGAAAACGAGCAAGATTACATATTTTGCTGAATAAAAAAATATCATAGGATTGTAGAGATGGAAAGGACCCTAGATCACAGGTGCCAAACATGGAGCTGACTTGGAATCCCAGGGAATATCATCACACAGGTACTAAGTGGAAGAGCTAGAAGGGATTTGAACCCGAGTCCAGTGCTCTTTGCATTAAGGCATGCTGTTAGTCACTGGAACTAGTAGCTTTTGCTGCAATTATGTTTCTTATGGATCTGGTGCCATTTTGTACCTCTAGGTTTAGGTCAGTCTGCTTCAGCATCCTCCTTGACTGTTTTTCAGCCTAGCAACTCTGGAACTCACTAAGGCCTTGCAAGACCCTCCTGTCCCATTTCCCCTTGACCAGGATTAGGCAAGGACCTTGTTTGGTCCAAGGACTTAGAAACAGGCTTACACAGAGCTAAAACCCCACCTACCATAGGAAGCCTTTCTTAATTTTAGTATATTTCCTCTGCTGATTATCTCTAATTTATCCTGTATATAGTTTGTCTGTAAATAGTTATTTGTATGTTGTCTTCCCATTAGACTGTGAGCACCTTGAGAGCAGGGACTGTCTTGTGCCTTTCTTTGTAAGCCTACTTTATCCCAGAGGCAATAGAAGCCACAGAGCATCTTAAGCCAGGAAGTGGTGTGGTCAGAAATTTCTTTGTCCATTTTTAGGACCTGTCTGGCACGCTGACCTCGAAACTAATCAGTTTCTTTGACTCCAGTGCTCCTCACGGTGCCAGCCCAGTCAAACGTGGAGGATCTCCTTGTAACTTGCTTTACCTACAAAATCTCCACTTCGAATCCTCAGTCCCCTGCTTCCTCATACCTACTGAACCTGATCCTTACTCTTATTGTGACCCAACTCCTCCAAGTCTATCATTCAGTCCTTATCCCCTCTCCTTCCTCCAGCCTTAGCTTCCTTCTGGCTTCACTGGCCTCCCTATACAATGAGTTAATAGTGAGAGGAAAACAAAATCTCCTTATTTTAGAACAGTAAGGGCCCTCAAAGGCCATGTAGTCCAGCTTGCCATCATAATTTCTTGCCTAGATTACTGCAATACCCTCCAGAATGGCCTCTCTGCCTCCAATTTTCTCACTCAACATACCTACCAAAGATTTCCTTGAGCCCAAATCAAACCATATGATTCCCCTATGCAATAAACTTCAATGATTCCCTATTGACTCTAGGATAAAAATCTAAACTGCAATGTCTAGCTTTTGAAGCCCTTCACAATTTGGCATCCACCTCTTGCAAGGCTCATTGGGTAATCAATTCCCCTCTTATGCTCTGGATTCCAGCCAATCTGGCCTTCTGTCCCTTCATCACATGTGGCAGTCCATCTCTTTCCCTGCTCTATGCCTTTGTACCTGCCATTCCCCATGCCTAGAATGTACTCCTACTCCTTGCTCACCCTCACCCTTTAGCATGCCTATCTCCCTTCAAAGCTCAGCTCAATTGGTACCTCCTACATGAGGCCTTTCCTGATTCACACACACACACACACACACACACACGGGCTTCCTGACCCAAATCACCTTGTATTTACTCTCTGTGTGCACTTTATAACTGCCTATTTTTTGGCAGAAATGATCCTTAAGTATTTGTATATACTTACATGCATATGTGGGATTTTCATTCATAAAACGTAAACTCATTAAGGTCAAGGACTATTTCATTCTTCATATTTGCATTCTCAGTGCCTAGCACAGTACCTGGCTCACATTAAGCAGTTAATAAATATTTATAGATTAAATCTGTTAGAAAGCTTTTCTTTACATGGAGGGAAAACCTGACTCAGCATCATTCTTTGTTTTGTCTGTTAGAGCCAAATAGAATAAATTTAATTTCTCTTCCACACGATGACCCTCTATGTTCTCACTAAGTCTTTTCCTCTCTGGGCTAAACATCCCAATTATTTCAAGTAGTCTTCATATGACAGGATGTCAAGGCTTTTCACCAGCCTGGCCTCCAGTTATCCTTCGCTCACTAACACTCTGGACCCAGGGGGGTCTCCAGTCTTTTCCTCCAGTTTAATCTGAGAAGATAGAATCATTTTTCTCCTTTCCTGTTTTTCATTCCTCTTCCTTGTTGGCCTGAATTTCTTTATTTCTGTGGTTGTATAAATCTTCTCACCAAAAAGTTCACTGGCAGCCAATATTAAAATTCTAGACTGGAATGTTATCTCATGTAGTTAGGTGAGCATTGGCTAATGAATATGTGGAGCCACCAGTGTCCACCCCTGCAGAAAAGTTCATTGTCAGGTCAGCCCCAACACTGTTGGTCCTAACTGGTGACTGAGCCTGGAGATATACAGAATAGGCCCAAGAGATGACCACAGGGTCTAGTTTGGTCCAGAGCCATGTAGACCCATCCCTAGAGCTGATCAGAAGAATATAATACCTCTAGTGTGGCCTCCTAACTAGCCCATGGAGAGAGGGCCAGACTAGACCATGCCTACATCCCTGGAATTATTCTCCAACCAAGCTGACCTTTAAAGGATCTGGGACAAGATACTACTTGTCCCACTGTTCCCATGTTAGTCTTTAGTAAAATGTTAGCTTGTGGTAACTCTTCACAGACGTTACATGGCCAACATCTTTGCATAGAAGCACCCAAACTTGACCTATTTTAAAGTTCTAACCTCTTCGCTAAGTTGCATTAGTTTGTCAAACCAATCTTCAATCTCCATCAAAGTGGACTTTACATCTGTGGCTTCAGACTTCATCCTTGCTGCTGCTTCCTGGATCTGGACAAGGGATCTGAGACGCAGCTTTTGGATCTGAGTGTCTAGAATGGTGACGTTAGATTTTCCTTCTAATGAAGGCAATGGCATGCTAAAAACAAAAAGAAAGAGCAATGATCTTTCGATAACAATCTTTCAGTGCCTAGTCACATGAAATCTGAAAATTTAAAAACATTAGAGAAAAAACCTAGTCTTTCCCAAGACTGTATCACAGTTTCACAAATGTCTTAAGTCAGGCCACAAAGATTGCCTGAGTTTTGCCGTCTATACGATGGCTACAAAATATTCTGAAACTATACAGGGCTTCATTGTTGTTCAGTCGTGTCTGACTCTTTGTGACCCCATTTGGAGTTTACTCAGCAAAGACACTTGAATGCTTTGCCATTTCTTTCTCTAGCTCAATTTACAGATGAAGAAACTGAGGCAAACAGCGTCACACAGCTAGTAAGTGTCAAGCGTCTGGTCTAAGGCCCACTTTGAACTCAGGTCCTCCTGACCCCAGGCTGGGCACTCTGTCCACTGTCCCACCTAGCTGCCACAGGGCTTCATACAAACACTCTAAATTAGGCAGGCACTTTTCAGTTGTGTTTTGGTTGTGTCCCACTCTTCATGATCTCGCTTGGGATTTTCTTGGCAAAGATTCTGGAGTAGTTAGGCATTTCCTTCTTCGGCCCATTTTACAGATGAGGAAACTGAGGCAAACAGGGTTAAGCAACTTGCTCAGGCCACACAGCTAGTAAGTGCCTGAAGTCAGATTTGAACTCAGGTCCTCCTGACCCCAGGGCAGGCATGTTATCCACTGTGCCACCTAGCTGCTCCCTCTAAATCATAGAGGGTAGAAAGTTGAGCAAGTCTGGCAGCATACAGCTCTGACCTCAGGGACAGTCTCAGACCTCTGAGTGTGGGATACAGGGTATTAGTCCTAATCTAACTCACCCTATTTGTCTAGTGGTCCGTGGCGAAGTCTGAAAAGATGAAGGGCAGCAGGGGATGATTGTGAATGCCTTTTCTGGCTTCCTAGAATTCAAGAATGCCCAAGCCAGAAGAAGGAACCAAGCCTTTAAAGATGTGAGAGCTCAAGCCAGAATGATTAGGTGCAGTGAGGGCTTGGTTGCACAGCTAGGTAGTAGTATAGACAGAATTTGATTCCGGGTTCACAGGTTGTGTGACCCTGGACAAGTCACTTAACCCCAATTTCCTCATTCCCCCCCACCAAATATGTATATCCTTAAGAGCAGCCAGGTGGTGCAGTGGATAGAGTGCCAGGTCTGGAGTCAGGCCGATTCATCTTTCTGAGTTTAAATCCAGTCTAACCGTGTAACCTGGGCAAATCACTTAAACCTGTTTATTTCAGTTTCCTCACTTGTAAAAAGAGCTGAAGAAAGAAATGGCAAACCACTCCAGTATTTCTGCCAAGAAAACCCTCAAAAATGGGATAACAGAGATTTGGGCATGATGGGAAATGACGGAACATGTCCCTAAACTGAGGATTTCTTATTACACAAGTTTTAAATGTCGCAATCATATGATGGGATGTAGTGAAGCTGTATGGCACATTTTTTTATTAAATACAATGCCTGCTCTCACCCTCCAACACAGACCCTGTTCTGTCCTATTGCCTAGCACATAGGCAAAGACAGATCAATAAAATCTGGCTTAGTAGGTCCTAGGCAGTTACCTGTGCCACACAGAGGTAAAGTAACTTACCTAGTATCACATGGGTGATATGTGCCAGAGGCAGGATTTGAACCCAGTTTTTTCTGACTCTGTTCACTACATCTTGTTATTTTTTTTTTAACAAAGCCTACAATCCCCAGCAATTTTAAAGGGAGCTCAATTATAAAATATACACGTCTGATATCATCTCAACGATTTTTGCCCAAAGTTTTGAAGGTTTCAATCACTGAAACAAGCATTTAAAATGAAAGTGGGCATGTGACCTCCACCCCTACCCCAATGGTTCAAACAATAACTAGAACTCAACAAGGAATGAAATTAAAATTCCTTTCATTGCTCAAGCTGACTTGTCATTACTAGCTACACCACCAGGGGGCATAAGGATACAGAGAAATTCCTGGGCATTTCAACAGCCTTCAGGAAAAATAAAATCTAGCTAGTTCTGGTTGCTTGGCATAATAATCCTTTCTGGAATTCCAGTCTCCCACTAGTTTGGTAGAGAATCCTTAGCCCAGATCTGGAACAAGGTCGTTTTAAATGTCAGACTCCTCAAAGATCTCAGAAGTCTCTTCAGTCATAACCTAAGATTGGCCCAGTCATCAAGCAGCAACTGAACTTGGTAATGGATTTAGAAGTCATTAGTGAGGCATTTCAATGAAACAGCAAATTAAAGAGCTTTGGTTTTAGATTGTTTGCAAATTTAGGAATGCTGTTCCATTAAAGAAAAAGGGGGGGATATCTCTCTCCCCTTACTCCCCACATCCATGACAACACATCCATTTTGCTTTAAATCTGCTACAGTGGTCAGTGTGGGTTTGTGGAAGGAACGGGGCAGAGAAAGGCCTCATCTTTCTCTCTGCCCCTGCTACTGGCACACAAGAGTGAAGCCCCTCTCACACCCAGCTATGGAAGTGGGTAGGCTGGGTTGGGCAGATTGAGTAAAGCAGATTGAACTGGGCATGTTGGGTGGGGCTGACCATAGCTTCCTTAGGCTACTTAGCACAAAGGCGGAATCTGGAGATTTCCTATATTTGTGCAATTACCACCACTCCCTTCCCAGCGGAGGCTTTTTAGAACCTTTGATAATATTATTATGATCTTAAAGACGACAATTCTGGAGGCTCTGAGCTTATCAAGGGGAAGTCAGGAAACCTGGGTTTGAAATCCAGACTGTATTAACTATGAGTAGGCAAGTTGTTTTAATATCTTTGGGCCTCAGCTTCCTTCTCTGTAGGAGAAGAGGGGAAGGGCTAGATGATCTGTGACTATGAAAAAATACTTACCACCGGCCCAGGTGGGAAATCGAGAAGAAGATGAGTTTACCTTGTGTCTTCTATAAGTTCATCAATCAGCTTCAGCCACATTTCAGCCAAACGGTTCCCAGGAATTTTGGCTTGTATTCCTGATTTTAAATTCTCCATGTTCAAGTGCTAAAATATGGGGGGGGGGGGCAGAGTGGAAGACAATAATGAAAAATGGTCAGAAAAGGGTCTTATGTTTGTCTTCCAAGACCTCTTCAATCATTCCCAGTTCCTCCCCTTACTCACCTCCCTTCGAGTTACTTATAATCAAGAAATGGAAAAATATTTAACATTCAAAGGTCAGGTGGATGTGCATTTAGAACACACACATACACATGTATTGGTTACTGCTAATTTCTTTCTTTAAAAGGATATCGTAATGGTGGGGGAGAGTTGTCTCAGCACTGAAATAATGGACGAAATAGAAGCTCCTGGAGGGCAGGGACAGTTTCATTCTTGTCTTTGTAACCCCAACACCTGGCACTGTGCCTGGCATATAATAGGCACTTAACAAATGCTGGTTTATTGGTTTTGATGGTTTGCAATGCCCTCTTAACCATGAGGAACTTTCTGTTTCCACTTGATACTAAATTCTAAAAATTGTTGTTTTTATTTCTTAAATTAATTCCTGCAGAGCTGACTGATTTTGTAGGTTTAGCCTTGAAACTCCAAGCCAAGAGAAGTGCCAATGCTACCCTCTGCCTCCTGGCTTATCATAGACCTCGGTTAGCTGTGGTAGGGCTATAGGTGGGGCATTTTTCCCATTCCACAGTCCTAGAACATTAAGTATCCTCAGGTATTAAACAACAGCAGCCACTGCCCTCTATTCACAGAAAATGTCTTGAGGCCTTTTTTTTTAAATTCCCATCAGGGCCAGAAATTGGCCTGGCACCAGTCCTGGAGTAGGGGCCTGCCCACCGGTTTTTCTGTCCCTTGATGATTCACACTGACTCTCACTGCCTAAATAAGGCTCGTCTACACGAGTGAAGTGAGGGAGAACAAGAACTATCATGCAGAATCACTAAAACAAGAAAATGTCAAAAAATGATAAGGGAAGTCATTCCACGACTGAATCACCTAAAGGGTGCAGACACAGCCCATGCCTCACTTACAAAAAGCTAGACAATGATCAGCCTGGCTCCTTGCCCTGGTGCCACTTCAGCTGGTTCCTTTTAATGCCATGGTCAGGCTTAGCTCCATCCAGGCTCTGGGATCCACCCAGCCCAGTCAGGGAAAATAAAAAAGGTTTATAGATGCCTAGCTTGGGGCCACAACTCTAACCAATTCAGCTTTTGCTTTCTTCCTCAGTGATAAAGCTCTCCCCATCCCCCGACTTCACAAACTATGTGACTTTGGGTAAACTGCTTAACCTCTCCAGGTCTCAGCTTACTCATGTGTAAAAATGAGAGAGAAAGGATGGGCTGGGCAATGGGTTCTGTAGCCGGAACTCCTATCCCAGGAACAAGGTCCTTATCATATTTCCTGTATGTAAGCACCTGCCCTGGATTCCTGCTGTATGCTGCAGGCCCTCCTGGGTGGGGACCCTACCTTGCCATCATGCATCCTTGCAAAGGACACCCAAAGTCCAGGCACCGCAGCTGGGTCCCTGAAGCCCACTGGTAAGGGACCCAGACACTGGATGCCTACCTAGACTTCCCAGTCTGTATCCCAACCCACCTACTGGGATACCCCTCTACTAGCTCTGATCATCTGCCTAAAATGCTCACCTCCATTTCTCAGAATCACTAGAAGCTCAGCTAAAAAGCCACTTCCTACCTGAGGCCTTTCCTGATTCCTTCCATAATTATTTGTATTTATTTCATAGATATTTTTATGTATACTTATATATGCATGTGTGTTCTCTCACTCCAATAGAATATAAGCTTCTTGAGGGCAGGGACTGCTCCATTTCTGTCTTTATATCCCCAGGAACCAGCACAGCACCATTTTCCAACCCACCAATTCAAGCTTCCTCTTTGTATCCACTGCCATGGCGGCAGAAGGCTTTGAAGCCAGAGGACTCGGGTCCAAATCCTTCTTCCCCTCATGCGTATGACCTTGGACAATTCATTTGCCTTCCATGTACCTTAGTTTCCTCATCTGTAAAATGATAGCATTGGACTAGATGGCCTCTGAGATCCTTTCGAGCTCTGGATCTATGATCCTGTGTCTTACTGAAACACGTGATCTGTCCTGATGGATCTATCTGGTATCTAGGTCCATCTGGCCTAGTGAGCCCTGGTGCTGCTAAG
>JAQQSZ010003991.1:0-14290 GCA_028646595.1 Phalanger gymnotis
CATAGTCAGGAGTTATTGATGAGAAAAACAAAGACTACATCAAAGCTATGTGCCAGCCTTTGACATGGTCACTCAGGTCCCTTTTGTCCTGATCTGGGACATGCCACACGATATATGAGATCCAAATAGCAGCTGTTCAGCTCTCCTAGTACTACCAACTGACATGTGTAGCTCCTGAACATTGAGACTTAAGCTATTTTATACTAAGGGAGCTGGAGCCCTTTACTGGATTACTCTAGGTACTTTTGAATATACCAATCACTTTGTACATATATATAACTTATATCAAATTGCTTGTCTCAGGGAGGAGGAAGGGGAAAGAAAGGGAGGGAGGGAATTTGGGACTCAAAATTTTTAAAAATGAATGTTTAAAATTGTTTTTACATGTAATTGGGGAAAAATAAGATATTTTTAAAGTTAAAAGAAAAGAATATACCAATCATGAGTAAGCTAAATAAGGGTATAGTAGTAGGAATAACATCTATTGCAGGCAGGCTAGACTAGTTTTTCTCTAGTCTAGGAAATTCCCCAGACGGTGAAACTGTCCTTGTGTTTTAACTGGTCTAGGAGGCTAGAACCATTGAAATCACTTTACAGTTGCCTAAGTGACCCAGTACAAGAATGGGGAAACTCCTCTGATGTGATGTGTATCTACTGCCTGGGTACACCACTGTGGCAAATAGAGAAGCAGGAGAATTGTGACCAATTGAATAAATGCTGTGTCCTTGCTAAATATCCTTTCCATGCTATTAAGTAAACTTCCTTTTGCTAAATGTTAGATGATCTATGAGTACAGGCATGCTGGAGCCAGCTTAAACCAGTCAATTATTAAATTTTCAGTGTATTTATAATTCAAAAATCAGCAATGCTACAAATCAGGGTTTGATTCATTGTTTTGTGGATTAAGCCTTAAGAAAATGATGGGAAAAAGTTAATAATGCAGATTAAATTTAAAAGTGTGTCATGGGCATATTCCTCCTCCCGCCCCTGCCCCAGGGAACCAATTGATAAATATTTACCAGCACAGCTCTGTCTACAAGTGACTCATTTTTTTTTTTCCAATTCCAAGTGTAAACTTCCATTCCAGACTGAGTCAGGCTTAGCCCAGATCAAACACAGAGGTTAGGCAGGCAACAAGCATTTTTCAAGTGTTGATACTATGTATCAGTCTCTGTGCTAAGTGCTGGGAATAGTAAAATTCCTTTTCTCAAAGGTCACTTAAGTAATAACCATATATTTCACTCAAGGAATTACCCCATAATAGCTGTTTCTGTCTATGGGTTCCCTGTGCTGGATCTGGGGAAAGACGCCTAGTCTACTAGATTTCCTTACCTTAAATATGTGGCCTTGGATTCTACTAAAAGGAAACATCAAAGTATTGTAAATTGAACGCTGAATTTAAGGAAGGAAAACCCAGTTCAAATCCTGCTTCTAAGTTACTTAGCCTTTATGATCTCCAGTTTCCTCATCCATAGTATGTCAAGAATAATACCAATAATAGCTACTTGGCAATACTGTTGAGCGTCTCAAACAACAATGTATATAAGCCAATTTTTATAAACTTTAAAGCACTACATAAGTGCCAGTTTCATTATGAAGAGTATACTAACGCATCACTGGCCCCAGAGGTGATGCTGATTTTTCCAAGGCTATATCAGAAAAGCCATTAGAAATTTGGGTAGGGCCCAGTGATAGAGTGTTTTTCTGTTATCCAACAGCAGTTCTGGCTAATTTTAGAGAGAAGCTCAAAAGGTAGGACCCAGCAATGCATAAAGTCTGCCTACTAAAATAGGTAGAAATCTACATTGGGTAGAATAAAACAGAATTTAGTCATGTAAAAATTACTTTCTATGTTAGTTGACAGCAAAGATTCTGTTATTTTTTTATTTAGAGCCACAGCGCCAAGCTCATTGCTTGGTACACAGTAGGCAAGTAATAAATGTTTGTTGATTGAGGTAATATCCATATTGATAAAATCAGTGATCCTTTAATTAATACAGTATACAATATTAATACAGTATAAATAAGTCTCAGTTTTCCAATCTGTAAAATGATGCATTAATAGATGAGGTAATTGTCTCACAGGGTATACGTGAGGAAATAATGAACCATAATGTGCTATGTAAATGATAAAAAATAAATACTACTGTTATTGTCAGAAAACTGTCACTCTCTGAATAAGTTATAATGCACCACATATCACCTTACCCTCTCTGGGCATTCCTCCCAAAACAGCTTAGACAAAAATATGAAAAAGCTCAATTTATATATCTGGCATGTGACCAAAATTGATCAACAGCCTCTTTTCACTGCTCTTCTGTGCTGGACTAAATACTATATACTGTAGGTGGGAAGAGGAGGGAGAGAAAAAAAAAAAACTATGACCAAATTGATTCGCTTACAACCTTGTACACAGACCATCTTAAACTAGCGCTTAATCTAGAACCCAGCTCCTCACTTTCCTAGAACTCTCTTTTCCATACCATTCACTAAATTAAAATGTGATAACATATGTCAGCTATTATTATAAATAATTACATTTCTCTATTCTTATATCTGATTCTACCTCATTCTACAGTCTCCTTTTTCCACTCACCTCTCTCAAAGCCCTCTCCTTTTCCCCAACCTCTTACAGTTATTAGCTGGAAAATATGTATCATAACAATTTTGTAACCTATTTTGCTCTGAAGATCAAATAAGATAAATGTGTAAAATGGTTTGTGACCATAGAGTTCTGTATAAATGCAAGCTGTTATTATTTTTACCTTTATCTGACTCAGAAAGAACTGCAGAATGGTTTAATATATTTATATATGTGTGTGTATACATATATGTGCATGTATATACACATACATATATGCACAGACACATACACATACACATACATATTTATGACTAATTATAGCCATTTCTAGGGTGAGAGGAGGAAGAGAGATGAAAAAAGGGAAAAAAGAAAGTTACAGATAATTTTTATTATATATTTAAAAGGAATAGCAATTTGTACATAACAGATTTGCAGTTTCATGTATATCTTCCCCCCCCATTCTACTATGATATAGAAATGCTCGTTTTATTTGAGTTCCAAATAAAATAAGTAAACTTTTTAAAAAATAACTTTAGTAGGTATGTTCAGCTCCCCCATTTGAGTTTCCAGATGATTCTTTGACACCTTACTATGGATCTTAGTCATCCTTAATTTGAGTTTCAATTTGAGACTGACTTGCAAAACAGTTGATGATATGCATTGGTAGAGGGAAACCATAGGACAGTACCAGAAAAAAAAGTGTTATAGATGATTGGGCATCTTGCTATACCTCACACATGGCACTCAGTCAGTCGGCAATTATTTATTAAGTGCCTATTATGTTCCAGCCTTTGCCTAGGCTGTCCCTCATACCTGGAATGTACTTCCTCCTTCCCTGCACAGCTTAGAATCCCTCACTTCCATTAAAGCTCAGTTCAGGCATCACCTCCTTCTACAAGAGGCCTTCCTTCTTCCCTAGCTACTAGTGCCTCCCTATCCTTCCCATATACTGAGACCACACACACACACACACACACACACACACACACACACACACACGCACGCACACACGCACACAGAGAAAGAGAGAGAGAGAAAGAGGGAGGGAGGGAGAATGTTTATATATATACAGGAGTATGTTAGAACCAGCTTGAACATGAGTTTAGAAACATTTGTTAAATTTTTAGTGTGAGCATCTACATAGAAATCAGCAAAACCTACAAATCATGGCTTGATTGTTTCATTGTCTAGATTTAAGAAAGCTTTGGAGAAAATGTTAATAAAACAGATTAAACTTTAAAATGTGTCAAGTTAATTTTGGGAGGTTGAGTTGGTTGTTAAACACTTATACAATGCACTGGTGTCTCCCTTGATAAAATGTAAGTTTCTTAAGGGCAGAAATGTTGGGTTTTTATTTTTTTAGTTTATATCTCCTGTGCCTAGCATAATATCTGGCACGTAGTAGGTAATTAATGTTGTTCTTCCTTCATTTTCAAAGAGAACCAATGACATCAAAGGACAATATCATGACTCACTCATGAATTGGATTTAAGTGAAGCAGAGTTGCTTCATCAGCCTCACTTTCTCTTCCAGAGTTGTCGAAGTCCAGTGGCAAGACAAAAGTCAAGCTGGCTCCAGATATAGTAGATGGCCAACTTCTAAGTGTTCCACAGCACCTGCTTCAGCTGTTTTCATGACCGTTGGAATAAATTGTTCTTGTCTGCCCATTCAGCCAGGGGAATCATATTGAGGTAGTTAATAAATGCTTGTTGATTTTTCCACTTGTGATCAAAAAGCAATGGCAGTTACCAGACTTCTCAACCCACGAACACCAAAGACAACTGAGCAGGTCAGTGGGAAAACTGCTGGATCTGGGTGAGGGAAGTGCTTGGTTAGGCCACAGCCCCTGGGTAGGGGAGGTGGTGGCTGCTGCTGCAGCAGCAGCAGCAGCAGTAGCAACAGCAGCAGCCAGCAGCTGCTTCCAGCCCCAGGCCCACACAGTGGGAGCTATCAAAGGGTAGATCAGAGTAGAAGTGCAGGGAGCACTTTGCTGGCACTGAGATAAGGTTCTCTTGCTTTTCTCTGCTTGGATCTGGGTCTTGGTTCTGTTTGGTAGTTCTCGGGGGATAAAGAGTGCTGGTGTGGCAGAGCTTTGTGGTGACTGTGGAGAGGGAGTCCTTGTAGTGGTTATACAGCAGAAAAGAGTGCCTGTGCTCATGGCCAGGAGAGCACAGGCCAGGAGTGGAACATCATACCACCTCAGAACAGAAGTAACTGAAAACAGCAGTGCAAAACCCCTGAAGCTTGGGACAAAGCACTTTTCACTCTGAAAGCAGTCATACCCTGACAAAAAGCTCAAAAGTCAAGTAATTGGCTGGGGAAATGAGCAAGCAGCACAAAAGGACTCAGACTCTAGAATCTTTCTTTGGTGACAAAGAAGATCAAAACATACAACCAGAAGGCAACAAAGTCAAAGATCCTACATCAAAACCTCCAAGAAAAATACGAGTTGGTCTTAGGCTGTGGAAGAGCTCAAAAAGGATTTGGAAAATCAAGTAAGAGAAGCAGAGGAAAAATTAGGAAGAGAAATGAGAGTGATGCAAGAAAATGATGAAAAACAAGTCAATGACTTGCTAAAGGAGACCCAAAAAATATTGAAGAAAATAACACCTTAAAAAATAGACTAACTCAAATGGCAAAGGAGCTCCAAAAAACCAATGAGGAGAAGAATGACTTAAAAGGCAGAATTAGCCAAATGGAAAAAGGAGGTCTAAAACTCCACTGAAGAAAATACTACCTTAAAAATTAGAATGGAGCAAGTGGAAGCTAGTGACTTTATGAGAAATCAAGAAATTATAAAACAGAGACAAAAGAAAGAAAAAATGGAAGACAATGTGAAATATCTCATTAGAAAAACCACTGACCTGAAAAATAGATCCGGGAGAGATAATTTTAAGATTATTGGACTACCTGAAAGCCATGATCAAAAAAAGAACCTAGACATCATCTTTCAAGAAATTATCAAGGAAAACTGCCCTGATATTCTAGAACCAGAGGGTAAAATAGAAATTAAAAGAATCCACAGATAGCCTCCTCAAAAAGATCCCAAGAAGAAAACTTCTAGGAATATAGTAGCCAAATTCCAGAATTCCCAGGTCAAAGAGAAAATATTGCAAGCAGCCAGAAAGAAACAATTTGAGTATTGTGGAAACACAATCAGGATAACACAGGATCTAGCAGCTTCTACATTAGGGGAGTGAAGGGCTTGGAGTATGATATTCCAGGTCAGAGGAGCTAGGATTAAAACCAAGAATCACCTACCCAGCAAAACTGAGTATAATACTCCAGGGCAAAATATGGATTTTCAATAAAATAGAGGACTTTCAAGCATTCTTGATGAAAAGACCAGAGCTGAATAGAAAATTTGACTTTCAAATACAAGAATCAAGAGGAGCATGAAAAGGTAAACAGGAAAGTGGAATCATAAGGGACTTACTAAAGTTGAACTGTTTTGTCTACATTCCTACATGGAAAGATGATATATATAATAACTGAGGTCTATCTTCCTCAGTATTAGGGTAGTTGAAGGGAATATACATATATATAGATATAGATACAGATATAGATATAGATATAGACAGAGGGCACAGGATGAGTTGAATATGAAGGGATGATATCTAAAAAATAAAAATTAACGGGTAAGGGAGGAATATATTGGGAGAAGGAGAAATGGAGAGACAGAATAGGGTAAATCATCTCAAATAAAAGTGGCAAGAAAAAGCAATTATGATGGAAGGGAAGAGGGGGCAGGTGACAGGGAATGAATGAACCTTGCTCTCATTGGATTTGACTTAAGGAAGGAATAACGTACACACTCAATTGGGTGTCTTACCCAACAGGAAAGCAGGAGAGAAGGCAGGGAGTGATGATAGAAGAGAGGTCATGTTGGGGGAGGAGGTAGTCAAAAGCAAACACTTTTGACAAGGGACAGGGTCTAGGGAGAAAACTGAATAAAGGGGGACAGGATGGGATGAAGGGAAGTATAGTTAATCTTTCACAACATGACTATTATGGAAGTATTTTGTATAATGACACATGTGTGGCCTATGTTGAATTGTTTGCCTTCTCAAGGAGCATGAGTGGGGAGGGAAGAAGAGAGAGAATTTGGAACTCAAAGTTCTAAAAACAAATGGTTTTTTTTTAAAGTTGTTTTTACATGTAACTGGGAAATAAAATATACAGGCAGTGGAGTATAGAAATCTATCTTGCCCTACAAGAAAGTAAGGGGAAAAGGGATGGGGGCCGGGGGGAGTGGGGTGATAGAAGGGAAGGCAGACTGGAAAAAGAGGCAATCAGAATTTATGCCATATTAGGGTGGGGGGAGGGTAGAAATGGAGAGAAAATTTGTAACTCAAAATCTTGTGGAAATCAATGTTGAAAACTAAAAATATTAACTAACTAACTAAATGAATGAATGAATGAATAAAAAAGAAAGCAATCTACCACTCTTGATAAGTAACCTAATGTCTTCAGTGCCTCCCTTCTTTAGCTTTGAGTTGGTGATCTCTCTATGGTCCACTCAGAATCCCATGGCTAGTACATCATTATCAATTCAACCATACTAACACTGTTCTGTCAGCTTAGGTTGGTGGCAGGGAGCACTCAACTCTCAAGACAAGATGTGAAGTTCAGGCAAAAGTCAGTGACCTAAGAGCAAGAAATCCTTTAGAGCTATAGAATCTCAAAATCATTAGGAAAGTCAATAATACATCCAGATCTGGCATGTGCAGCTGTAATAGCTGAATTGCAAGAAAGACATAGTAGGAAAAAAATGTCCATTCCTTGCCTACCTTGCAGAACTGTTGTACTGATCAAATTAGCTGCTGCTTGCAAAAGCTTGACACAATCTTTTGCACTCACTTTCTGGATGAATTCTGCTGTAACCTAAATCACAGAACTAATGGTCCCTGAGTTCAGTATGTATCAATGCTTAGCCTCACTACCTTGGGCCTCCTTCTAGAGGAGACCCTGGCACTCATGCCTAGTTTCTCTCCTCCAACAAATAAAGAAGGTTTTTTTGCCTATATCCTCTGTGAGCTCTTTCGTTTTATTTTATTTTTCAGAGTTCACAGTTAGAGTTACCTCTATGAGCTCTTTGGTATTTTTCAGAGTTAACAGTGGTTGCATAACCTCTGTGCCTCCTTGGTCATTTATTTTCAGAGCTGACACTAGTGTTATAGAGTTGTCTAGAGCATTGAAAAGTTCAGTAACTTGTTCCGTGGTTACACATCTAGTATCTTTCAGAAGCAGGACTTGAATCATGTCTTCCTGGCAATGAAACAGTCACTGTATCCACTATACTATGCTACCTCTCTCATTGGGCTTACGCTATTAAAAATTATGGCTTATATCTCTCCCCCTTCCCCTCATCACTTCACAAAATAACAAAATTTCAGAGATCAGAAGTCCAACTCATACCCCCGCCCCCCCAAAAAAACCCTCCACAACCTAACAAACAAGTGTTCATCCAGCCCTTGCTTGAAGACCTCCAATGAAGAGGAAACAACTCATAAGGCAAGCACATTTCATTTTTAGTTAACTATAGATGTTAGGAAGGTTTTTCTTACCTCAATCCTAATTTACCTCTTTATAACTTCCAAGAACTGCTCCTAGTTCAGAACAAATCTAATTCCTCTTTCAAGGAATGGCCCATCAAATACTTCAATATGATTATCATGTCCTCCTCCTTAATCTTTTTTCCTCCAGGCTATGCATCTTCAGTTTCTTAAAGTAATATTCATGTGGCATGACCTTGAGGCCATTTGCCATCCTTGTCACCCTCCTCTGGACACTCTCCAGCTTGTTACTCTCCTTCCTAAAATGTAGAAAATCTATTTTCTTAATTTGGCTGCAGTAAAGCCAACATATTAAACCAAAATATTAAATAAAAAAATAAGTAAGCCAAATCTGAAGATTTTTAGCCCACAGAGAATCCAACTAAACAATAAAGTTTTTTTTAAAAGCAATTTATTTAAATTGTGATACAATGATATTTCTGATATCAGTAGCCACTTTAAAAAGCAAACAGGATGAGTGTCACTATTATGAGAGAGAGAGATTAATACTGTCTTTAAGAAAATGTCATTAGAGGTATACATTTTGACAGGCACTATGGTTTAATTGAAAGTGACAAATATTAGAGTTTTTAAAGTGCTAAAAGCAGAGATAAAATCAATACATTTTAAAAACATGATAATTATACTTGACACCATTAAAAAAAACAACCCAGATTTGTTTACCTTTCTTGATAGTTTTTTTTAAATCTCATGTGGTTCATAGCTCCAGATTGAACCAAAAAAAAAATCTTATTAATGCATCTTGGAGTAACAAACATCAGTCTAAAAAGGCTTTACTGTACATTAAAAAAATACTTTATCTTTATTATAGATCCTTTTAAATGTCAAAGCCTTATCCCCCAACCAAACTTGCATAATTCATTCTCTCTAAACAGAGGTTTTTTTTTTTATTGGCACGGAAACTTGAGAGTATTTACTGTATAATCATACTGTCATCATCAAGAAACTTTTATTAAATTTCTATAGAGTACATGGCAGTAGGCTCATATTTATATAACTCACATACTGTAAGCTTAAAGCAGTAACCTTGCACATGAAAGAGTTTGGGAATTAGCATAATTAGGTGTGAAAACCATAAAGTGATTAAGCTTCTATTGAAAAATGTATCATTTTTCTATAAACTTTGTTATATCAGTTTTCAAAATGGTATTCATCCCCATATGGGATCCCCAAATAAATTCTTGCTACTTTTGTGTTCTTGTCCTCTTTTTTAAAAACAAAAGATTTAAAACTTTTTCTTCTGGCATAGTTAAGATAAATTAATTAATATTGAGTATAGTTATATAGCAAGACTGAAATATAACAGATGGAAAACTCAAATGTTATGCTGGTATTCAGGAACACAGTGGAAGATCTCAAGCACATTTGAAGGTCTTCAGCCTCTATGTCAAATTCATGGAAGGACACAGACAAGAATCACAGAAGAGAAAAAGGCCTGGATGGGGTGAAATCTGCACCAGTGGAAGAATGAGCTCCTAGATTCATCAAAGTAAAAATACAATAATTATGAAACTCATCATGCTGATATACATTAGATTTGTATTTTTTGGACCCATTTAAAATTTAGAAAGTGAAAAGTCAATGTAAAAATAATGACTAGTAAATATTTCAAAGTTTATGTTGAAAGTTGATGCTATATTTCTAATATTAACAAAAAAGGTTAATTTCCTTCATTGTCAGGTTAAAAGAAACACAAAATATTTGAAAACAACAGTGTAATAGTTCTACTGCTCTTCTTTTCCAACTTTTTATTTTATGTATTGTAAATAGCTACGAATAATTTTGTAATCAAAATGCCCCAATGATATTTCTCCGTAACACACATTATCTTTCTAGGATTATCTTTAATTAATTCATGAAACATTAAAGATAGCCCAATACAAACTTTCTTTGCCTAGTGAGAGAGTATAAATCTAAATTCTGGGGTAGAAAACTCTAAATAAGGAGACTTTTATATGAGGAGTAAATATCAGAATGCTTAGTTTTGTCATGGCGATAATTTTTCAAATACTTTAAATCAGCAACCTGTTTTTTTTTTAAATTTTTACTTAAGGAATCCTTGTCATTAAAAGTTCTTATAGTAAGTAATAATATAGTAATAATTGTGCTCACAGTCACTAGCAAATGAGTTGAACAGAGACATATAAGCATATATATTAAGTAATATAATATTCTAGAGTAACCTGTACTACATATTTATTCTTATTTGAACAAGTTACATTTCTCCAAATTCTCTGGCTTGACGATCTGGGGTACCACGTTGAGTTCTTTCTGTAACTTGTGTTTCTTCATCAGAAAGGCCCAGGTGATACTATAGCTGTTCCATACCGGATCACTTCATATATGTTTCCATAAAAATACTGTATGTGTAGTTGTCGGTTTTTCCATATTACCAATGGTTCTGTAATGGAAAGTGATTTTTTTTCTAGTTTAGAATTTTTTAAATCAATTTTTTTTGTTAAACATTTAAAAAAAATAATTGTGTAAGGGTGGACTTCCTTTGATTATCCCACTTACTTAAAAATAATTGAATCTACCAATTAGACCTGAGTGTGAATAGGGCCTGTTACACCTCTTTGAATCAAAGCTTTCTCTTAACTCTAAGGAATTTGAATAAGAGGGAGGAGCTACCTTTGAGCCCGATAGATATTCTGAGCTCAGGAAGAGGACAGGGTGGGTTGGGGATGGGGTATCACACAAAGCTGAGTCAAGAACTGGCAGGCCTTAGGCAACCAACAAAAGGAGATAAAGTGGGACTGGTCACTGTCTGAGAAGAGAGATAGGGCCATTACCTCTACAGGCATCTCTAAGCAGAAGACCTGCCAGTGTGCCCACTGACTCAGGGACCTAGGAAAACCCCATTAAAATGTCTGCTTCTTTTCCAGTTTGCCCTCCTGGTGCCTATCTATCCACATACGCTAAAATATAATCTCTTGTTTTGCCAAACGTTTCAAGAAATCTGAATATTGTCTCAACCACAGAGGGGTCAGGGATTAGATATTTAAATTAGATATTAAATATGAACTCATACAGAGAGCCCAACCTCCATCTAAAAGTTGTGAATTTTCCTAATTAAGGGTTTAGAACAATTGTGATTGAACTCTTAGCTTTTCATCTAAAATAAATTCCTAAAGCATCAGAGAGAACCATGTATACCTTAGAGGCCATTGAATTTATCCTAGGCTTAAAATAAGCTAATTATTATAATAGAATGTTACAAATGTAAGATCCAGATAGTAGTTGGTCATTATAAATGAGCAGTATGTTATTTGTTTTCATATGTGTGACATTTTTTAAAGTTAGAAAATAGAAATTTATATTACTAAAGTACAAAACACTGTTGTGGTGGTAAATGAAACATTTAGAGATAACATTCAAACTGGTATCAAGAGAACTGAGGTGATGGTGTCCTAACTGCCACTAATGGAGAGATAATTGAGTAGTAATAAATGGGACTTTGGCTGCATTAAGAAGGTGAAATATTGATTCCAGAGGTATGGAGGGAGTAACTATGAGTCCAGACTTTGGCAGGGGATGGGAAAGGAGTATTACTGCTAATACTGCAGGTAATGCCCATCAGTCAGGATCTAAAGGATATCTCCCATCTAAGCAAGCTACTGAGGACAAGTTTGTCTGAGCATAAGGGAAAAAAGAAAAAGGGATCAGAGAACTGTTGAATTACCCCATTCCCAAGTAGGGAGTTCTAGGAGGATTTTAGCTACCTTTAAACCTGCTCATCTGGTTGCTCTCCTCAGGTGGATCAGAGATTCAGAAAAAACTTTCACCCTCTCCTGTTTCTCAAGGATTTGATCATGAGAACTGTGAGCTGCTGCCTATTATGGGGTTGTACTATTCCTTAAAGAGAAAAAAATTTTCAACTGTTGCCAACTTGTACATGAATCAAGACCCTCTGGGCTAATATTGTTTTTTACTTGTTCCTGTCCTGCTTAGGTTCTATTAGTAATCAAAATGGGAGACAACTAGGGACTAGGTTTTCCCAATAGTCAGTAGTCCTGTATCCACTCTTGATAGATCCTGAGGGCCCTGGGATGAAATAATCTTTAGCCCTTGAAAATCAAAGAAACAAGGGAAGAGCTCCAGTTGTCTGAACCTAAGGCAAATTGGAATGAGATGTGCTATGTAGGATGATTAGTAGGAAAAGAAAGCAACTGGATGAAATGCCTCTAGCCCGTATGAGTGAGTAGCTTAGTGTGTGTCCAAATTATTCTCCAATATGATATGGAATCTTAGGAATATCCTTTTTTCACTTCCCAACATATGCAGAACATAGAAAAGAAAAAAATTGACAAGTGGCCCCCCAAAATATAACTTGAATAGGAAAAAAATCCCTAAGTGTATAGAAAAGAGAGAATTAATTGTTTCAGTGACAGAATCCAAAGATTCCTCAGTTTGGTGATAAGAACCTGCAAAGGCAATTTGGAATGCCAAGACAAACTCAAAGATAATCTCTGTATTTTATTCCTATCCAGGAAATGGGTAAAGGAGCAAGTTATGGATCTTGCTAACCGGAGGAGAAAGAGTGGCTGGTGACCTTGCACAGCCCTCCCTCACGCAAGTCAAAGTCAACTTCGAGTCATGTCATCATTTCCCTGATGTCATGATCCTCTTTGAGAATGAGGGACAAAAACACACAAAAACAATAACAACAATATATGCATATATATGTAAAGCTCATCAGTAAGAATGGGAAATAGCCCCTAAGAAAATCAGAGTCAGCAAAAAGAGAAATATGAGCTAGTTATCCAGTTTTTTAAAACTTCCAAACTATGTAGCTAGGATTAGAGTCTGATCTGAACTGTGATTTTGCTTCATTTTATCTAATTTATTTTCCTCTTGGTCTGTCCAGTCAAGAAGGGAACAGTGAAAAGATAAAGAAATATATAGAAAAAGACTCCCTTACTCCCTAGATTTGTTGAACTAAAACAAACAAGAAAAAAAAACCCTAAATTCATGACTCATAGATGTAGACCTGAAATGGATCTTAGAGGCCATCTAGTACAACCACTTCATCACTTTATTTTAAATGAGGAAACTGGGACCCAGGCAAGTTAAATGACTTGCCCAAGGTCATACAGGTAGAGGCATCAGAGGTGGGATATGAACTCAGATTCTCTAAATCCAGCCAATTCTCTTTCTACTATATCACAAGCATCCCCTTCCCCTTCTCAAGCATTTATTTGAAGTTCTAAAGCTATAATTATGAAATTAGAAAGTAATCCCTATGATATAAATCAGTCTCCATGTGCCTCTATAAATGTACAAAAGGAAACAAGACAGAGATGGGCCCTAATATTTTGATATATAATATTGTTATAACCAATAGGCTTGGATAATTTGGAACCTTGATATCGTGCAAAAAGTTTTTTTTTTTAAATTCCTAGCCCAGCTAAAGGAAACAAAATAAACACAACCCAAGACCTTGAAAAGTATGTCCCAACAATTCTAGCTGTTAAAAGCTGACAGTTTTGACCTTGAAAATTTGGCCACTGGGCAGCTTCCCTCCCTAATTATTTATGTGAAATTATTGCTCTGGACTTAGATTCAAGAAACATCTGGAATCAGGCCTTGCCTATAATACTCACAAAGGCTTTCAGTTCCCTTTTTTGTAGTTTATAGTGCTTCTCTCACAGGGTTGTTGGGAGGACCAAGTAATATATGTAAAGTGTCTTACCTATCCTCAAGGCACTACATCAGTGTCATTTATATTATCTTGTTTGTTTTTTTATGAAACCACCCCTAGAGAATTTTGAAGATTGCTAATGATTTTATACTTAATTTCACAGATAATGAAGTCCTGTTGTGGATCTGGAAAAGATAGATGGAATCTTGTTAGAACATTAAGTAATGGAGACATTTGTCCTTCAGACAAAAGTCTCCCTCTCCTGGAATGATCTCCCTCCTGATCTCTGCCTCCTAACTTCCCAGGCTTCCTTCAAGTCCCAACTAAAGTCTCAATTTTTTATAGGAAGCTTTTTCCAATCCCTCTTAATTCTAGTGCTTCCCCTCTGTTGATTATTTCCAATTTATCCTATATATAAAACTTGTTTGTAGGTAGTTCAGTAGAGAGAGCTCTGAACCAGGAGTCAGGAAGACCTGAGTTCAAATCTGG
>JAQQSZ010003992.1:0-14290 GCA_028646595.1 Phalanger gymnotis
CTCCTTTTCCATTTGGCTAATTCTGCCTTTCAAGGCATTCTTCTCCTCATTGGCTTTTTGGAGCTCTTTTGTCATTTGAGTTAGTCTATTTTTTAAGATGTTATTTTCTTCAGTATTTTTTTTGGTCTCCTTTATCCAGTCATTGACTTGTTTTTCATGGTTTTCTCACATCCTCCTCATTTCTCTTCCCAATTTTTCCTCTACTTCTCTAACTTGCTTTTCCAGATCCTATTTGAGCTCTTCCATGGCCTGAGACCAGTTCATGTTTTTCTTGGAGGCTTTTGATGTAGGCTCTTTGACTTTGTTGACTTCTTCTGGCTTTTGGTCTTCTTTGTCACCAAAGAAAGCTTCCAAAGTCTGAGTCTGAATCTGAGTGTGTTTTCACCGCCTGGCCATGTTCCCAGCCAACTTACTTGACCCTTGAGTTTTTTGTCAGGGTATGACTGCTTGTAGAGTAAAGAATACTTGGTCCCAAGCTTGAGGGGCTGTGCTGCTGTTTTCAGAACTCTGCCACACCCGCACTACTCCTCCCCCAAGAATTGCCAACCTGGACCTGACTCAGATCTTAAGCAGGCTCTGCACTGTCCCGCTCTGATCTGACACTTAATTCCTCCCACCAGGTGGGCCTGGGGCCAGTAGCAACTGCAGCTGTAGTTCTATAGTTGCCCCACCTCTGCTGCCCCCAGGGCGGTGGCCTAACTCTGAACTCCTTTCACTCTGTCCCAGCAGCTTTTCCCACTAACCTTCTCTGTTGTCTTTGGTGTTTGTGGGTTGAGAAGTCTGGTAACTGCCACAGCTCACTGATTCAGGGAACTAGAGCCTGTTCTACCTGGCTCCTGGACTGGTTGGTCCAAGCACGGCTCACGCTGGGTCTGTTCTGCTCTGCTCCTGGTTTCATGTGATAGACCTTACCTCACCACCACCCAGGCTGTCCTGGGCTGGAGCCCTGCTTCCCTCTGCTATTTTGTGGGTTCTGCAGTTCTAGAGTTTGTTCAGAGCCATTTTTATAGGTGTTTGGAGGAACCTGGGCAGGGAGCTCACACAAGTCCCTGCTTTCCAGCCGCCATCTTGGCTCCCTGCACTAAGTGATTTTTAAGATCCTTTCCAGTTCTAATATCTTGTGATTCTATAAGTCTCAGATTCTACAATGATGGGAGCTATTAAAGGATGGCATGAAATTTTGGTAATTTCATCTTAATTCAATGACTTTATCACCTCTATTCAGAGAACTCCTAAATACACAATATAATAGCACATACATATACACATCTATCTACCTATCTACACTCACTCACTCTTGCAGTTTTCTTGTAGCCATCCATCTGAGTATCTTGTTTGTGCCTCAAACTTAACATGCCTGAAACTGCAGCTAAGTAATGCTATGGGGAGAGCACCAGGCCTGGATTAAAGAATACCTGAGTTCAAGTCTGGTCTGAGATACTTACTATCTAATAATAATACTTCATCACCCTAGTATTGTCACCCTAGGCAAGTCACTTAACTTGTCTGCCTTGGTTTCCTCAATTGCAAAATGAGTATAATGACCTCCCAGGGTTATTGCGAGGATCAAATAAGATAATATTTGTAAAGTTCTTAGTCCAGTGTCTGGCACGTAGTAGATGCTTAATAATACTTCCCCCTCTTCCTTTCCCTTCAAAATATGCCCCTCTTCTAAGATTCTCCGTTAATGTTATTGGAACTGTAGAGTTACCCTATCTAGAAATCTCAGAATAATCTTGGATCCTTCCTTCTCCTTCACCCTCTGCATCAGATCAGCTGTGAAATCCTGTGTATTCTAGCTTTCTCATAGCCTTCATATTCATCCCCTTCTTTCTGTTCCAACCACCTTTATCACTTCTCAACTGCATTAATGTCATAACTTCTTGTCTCTTTTCTCCCAAGTCCTCAGGGTCTGAACATGTCATCTGCCAGCTTAAAAAACAAAAATACCCTATAGTCCCCTATTGCCCATAGGACAGAATATAGATATTTTAGCCTGGCATTTAAACCTTTCCATGTTCTGATTCCATCAGCTGTTAGCTCGCCCTCCCAAAATTCCTTGGATTTATTCTGTATGTATGTGTATATGTATGTATGTATGTATATGTATGTGTACACACATATATACATATATACATATGCACACAAATGTATATATACCTACATATGCATATATGTATTTATTTGTCTATATATTGTGCTATTGTTGTTCAGTTGTTTCAGCATGTCTGATTCTTTGTGACCCCATTTGGGGTTTTGTTGACAAAGATCCAGGATTGGTTTTCCATTTCTTTCTCTAGCTCATTTTACAGATGAGGAAACTGAGGCAAACAGGGTTAAGTCACTTGCCCAGAGTCACACAGCTAGTGTACACACACACACACACACACACACACACACACACACACTCATGTATCTATCTATCTATCTGTCTGTCTGTCTGTCTGTCTGTCTGTCTATCTATCTATCCATTGTTTTTACTTATCTGGCAACATATTCTATCTTCCCATGTAGTGTAAGCTTCTTGAGAGCTTTTATCTTAGCAGCACAAGTATGTAGCACAATTTCTGGCAAATAGCAAATACTTAATGATTGATTAAATCTGGGACCAGTATGCCTTCTCAGACTCCTTCTTTCCATCTTCTAGCCAAACTAGATTATTCATGGTTCCCTGATCTCATCCAGCCCTTTCCAATATTTAAGTCTCATACTATCCTCCACATCTACAATGAATTACTGCCATATCTTTGTCTTATCAAATTCCTTCTTCCAGTTCAGAAACCTCCTCCTCTATAAAACCTCCCCTGAATTCCCCAGACAAAAGCCGTCTATATAGCTCCTCAGATTTCTCAGGATCTTTCTTTGCCTTTGTCTAATTCTACCTTGGTCAGCCTTGGGCCAGATGTCATGGCTTCTGAGTTTCTTCTCAGAGCTATAGGTAGAGCTATATATGTAGATATAGTGAAGATAGATCTATTGCAGTAGTTATCAAATCTGATCTACAGGGCCTTTACCAGTGCCATAACTAGGAATTTTATGCCTAGGGCATATACCAGAAATCATGCCCGGGATGAGCTTCATAAAATAAGTTCCATTGAGGCTCAGAAGGAGAGACAGACACTGTACCCTGTAGATTTAGTCCCAAGAACACTTAAGGCCACTGCTAGAAAGTCTGCTCCCATGGAGAAGAAATAGATCATCTGGTAGCTTCCTATTTTAATGAATTACTGTTGATACTTGGGTACTAAGATCAGATTATTGTCACATTTTCTGAAGACTTTTGTCTTCATGAGTTATTTACCACTCACTCCCCAAAGATTTTTTTAAAAATTAAATTATTATCTCTTTTTTCATTCTCCATTCTTCCCTTTCATTGAAAAAAATAAAAACAAAACCCTTTTAACAAATATGAAGTCAAACAAAACAAATTCCCATATCTAGCCTTTAACTATGGAATCCTCCTTTGTGACAAAGCAAAAGCACAGTAAAAATATGATATGTTGACTGCATTTGATAATGCATATATTTATTGAAAGCATTTGAGGAAAGGAGATGTATTTCATTATTCCTTCTCCAAGTCATTCATTGTTCTCTCCATGACCCAGAGTTCAATTTCCTTCCAGCAATTTCAGTTGTTACTGCATATTTGTTATCCAAGTGGCCTAATTATTGGGAGATGAAGTGGAGGGGTAACTCAGAGAAATTTGGGGGGAAGGGAGTTGAGAGTGGTCTAGAAGCAACCTGGACACTCCAACAACAGCAACAACATAACAATGACAGCAGTACCATCAACAATACTCTCAAAGTTATCAAAGAGAGTGTTGGAAATGGAAGCCAACTTGCCCGACTCCTTATTACAGAAGAAGAAACAGAGGTTCTCAGTGAGGTAAAGTGACCACAGTCAAAGATTCACTTAACTCTTATAGAGACTGAGTGTTGGACATAAGAAATGACAAAATATACAGTTGCAAAGAAAACTAGGGAGACATAGGAATAGATGTAGAGCAACGTGAGTAGAACCAGGAGAAAAATTCATATAGTGACAGTGACATTATGAAGAAAAACAACTGTAAAAGACTAGATTTCTGATTAATGTGGTGACAAAACCTATTTCCAGAGAGCTAAAAGTAAAAGAAAAATGCTACCCATCTCCTGACAGAGAGGCAATAGGCTCAAAATTGGGAAGGAAGAAGACATGCATTTTTGGACATGGCTATGAAAGGAATTTGCTTTGCTTGACTATGTATATTTGTTGTGACTTTTTTGTTTTTTGTTTTTTTTGTTGCTTAATGAGAAGAGGAATGTGAGGCAAAGTGGAAGGGAGAAAGGATAAGTGCTTGTTAATTAATAAAGAGAAAAAGTAAAAAAATATAAAAACTTAGACTGAGATGGGTTCCACTTTGTCGAATCAATTCATTTTAAAGAGGAGGAAACAACCTGAGACAGTGTTAGAGCAGAGACTAGAACCTGGGCTTCCTGACTCCTAATTTACTGAGGTTCTTTAGCCAGATTACTAATATTTGGCTTTCCTGGGGATGCCTAAAATTTGATCTCCTTTGGGCCCCCTATTCAGCACCAGCTTCTGGTCTTATGATGCGGGAATAGTTGCTAAATAAGAAATAGGACCATCCAAGGCCCACTGTGGCCCCAACTGGGTGAATACTCATTCCAGGGAAGAAAACCTTGCAACCCCTTTCATGGGAAGCAGGGAGCAGGCCCCCACAGCCTGTCACTGAGTGTGGTATGATGTGGTAGATTATGGACACAAACCCTCAGCTTCCATTTTCTCTCTCTAACACATTGCTGATGTCTAGCATGGAGGGGAATAATGCTCCCTCCTCCCTTCTAGTAGTCATGGCTTCCTGACTCCTCCGTCAAGAACCACCACCAGAGAGGGCTGAAGCAACAGCTGACACAGTTGGGGAGCAGGCAAGTATCTGGTCAATTCATGGCAGATGACGTTTTTGTTGATTGTATTAAAGGTAGGTGATTGGATAATGGATAACGGATAATGCAAAGTCAATTCTACTCGCTTGTTGACATAATAATAATAACAATAACATTTATATAGTACTATGTGCCAGGCACTGTACTAAGTGCTTCACAATTATATCATTTGATGCTCACAGCAACCTTGAATACCTGGTTGAACTCTTCCGTAGCTTGATTACTACTTCTGTCACGTTCATGAACTTTGTGACAATTCACTTAATTGCAAGGAAATTACCCATGACTGTAGCCAAATTGAAATGGATTCAGAATAGCCCACCCAGTCTTGTCATTTAGACTCAGCCTCTATTTCTTCAGAGTTGTCATTTTGTTCCTCAGCTCTAGTTAACTTATCTGTAGAATAAGGATTGCTTTCTATCATTCATCTCTTTCCTATAACTATCTAGTTAGTGTTTATAAAGATAGCTATGTCAAGAACGAAGTAATAGATATTTTTTCATATCGACAGTAATCTATGTACTCTGAGGCAACATTCTGCATTGATGTTTAAATACAGTCAGCTTCTAACAACCATACTGTATGAGCAGATAGCACCAAGCTGATTTCTTTCTTCTATCCAGTCCTGCTTCTTTCCCTCTTAAAAGCCATTGAACACATCATATGAAATCCTCTGTGTTCAGTCTCAGAAGTCAGGATGTCTTAATTTAGGCAAAAGAAACCTAAGAACACAAGGAAGATGTAAAACAAAATTACAAATAAAACAAAAACGTGCACCATCCTTATGGAAAAGAAAGGGGATCATTTGTAATCCAAAATGAATGCATACATAAAATACAAAGGTCACCACATGGTGACAGAGCTTGAGAGAGGAGGAAAGAGAATCACTATTTCAGTGTTGATGTTCTTTTTCTTGTATAAATTTTAAATCAAATCTGGCTTCAGGTTTCTGGCAACACAGACACTGAGCAGAATATCTTGCTACTTTTAGCTATCACCATTTTGCTGGTTCAGACAACTTTTCCCCATTTCCAGTGAATGGCAATGAAGTGCGTATCATAAACTGATGAGAGCTGGCCCCAGGGCAAGAGAGGGGGCTCTGGAAGGGATCCAAGGTCTGTAACACAGAGAAAGGACATATTTCTCCATCACACAGAGAAGATTCTCCCCGAGGGCTTCAGTGATGGGAATAAAATGATTGGGGGGAAAATCATTACATTTTTTTCTTGTCTGAAAAAACAAACAAAAACAAATCCACTGTGATTGTGAACAAAAAATATTCTCCAAGCCTTATGACCTCTCTCTTCATAGCACATTCCATATATCATGTATGAAATGTAGAAGATATACATGGCTATCTATATATTGCATATATATTCTATAATTCTATAACTGAATGATATATATATATATATAGTCTGTATAGATGTATGTATATATCTCATAATTAAAGTTAGTATGCCTAGTAGTATTGGGTCTGGCAAATCAGCTCAGGATATTTTTTTCCCAAAACATTTTGAGTTCAGCAAAATCCAGAATGCATTTGGCCAAATGCCGTTCCCCTTAATTTTTATGCCTTTGTAGATTTCAAAGGAAATTTAATCCACGTGTTTCTGATTCATTTACACTTGATTCATCAAACTATTGTTCTGCAAGACATTTGATGTCCAAGAAACTTAATAAGTCTAAATTAATACTTCATGTACTCTATATATTTGAATTCGTCAATGATGGTACTGAACAGAATATAAAAAAGCTTCAGTTAAGTCCTGAACTCAGAACCCAAGAGGTTTAAGGTGTATGTTTTTGGGAGGATGAGGAGGATGTTAGGGAGAGATGGAAAATTTGGGTTTTGCATCTACGAGATGGTTCTACATTTGGCAAAATTCAAAGAACTCTGAAATGCTTATAAAACTGACTGCTTTTCATTTAATTTTCTAAGAAAAATAAATGAAAGAACACTTTGTTCACTGGAAATGGTCACCATCTACTTGATAATCTACCATTCTCTCATGATGTTCGTTTTCATTGTCTGACTACTTGTTGATCTTGGGGACTTGTGTAGCCTGTAGAAAGACAGATTACACTTGATTTCATAAGTGACTGAATGTATGTTGTTCAAATATCAATAATTATTTATTACAATTCATTGTTTAACTTCCCCAACCCTCCTTCTTCCTCTCTCAAGGCTTACCTTGGCCAGTTGCAAAGAATACCCCTATTCCAGACATCATGTATGGGGACCTTGGGAAATCTTCTGCTTGCTCTATGCCTCCAGCAATGGAGAGACACTTTATCCCCAAGATCGGATTGCTTCTGCCTTTTACAAGCAATGAAGGTGAATATTGTCTTCTTGGCTGCTTGCTGCTGGGGATCCCAAAATGGCACAGGCTTACAATCTGGAGGTTTTTTCCCCCAGAGTGTACTTTCTGAATCAAATCTCCTTTCAGCTTGGCCCAAAAGATGCCTCATTCTCTGGTAGATTTCGCATAGCTTCTCTTTAGATGGTTAGAGCGGGTAACAAGTCACCATACCTGGCACATGCTGATGATCAGTGGAAATAGTTAAAGATTATGAGATCTATAGGTAAAACTCAGATGGCCCATATCTCCCCCCTCCTCCTCCTCTTTTTCCTCTTCCTCTTCCTCTTTCTTCTTCTTCCAAATATTCTAACTTGCTGGTTGTTCATTTGAAACCCTGGGATGCTTGGATTAATTGTTGTTGATTTTGGTGAAGAAAAAGAGGACTCTTACTGGGCAGGTAGGTAGTGCAGTGGGTAGAGTATGGAGCCTGTATTTAGGAGGACCTGAGTTCAAATATGACCTCAGACACTAGCCATGTGACCCTGGACAAGTCATTCAACCCTAGTTGCCTCAGTTTCCTCATCTGTAAAGTGAGCTGGAGAAGGAAATGGCAAAACACTCCAACATCTTTGCTAAGAAAACCCTATATGGGGTCACAAAGAGTCAGAAACAACTGTTCAACGACAATATATCAACACTGTTATGAATATGAAAAAGGATGATTTTTAAGTTAGCTGGCCCTAAAGAGACCATTTTAAACTCTGTGTGTTTCAAGGGAAATTTACATGTTTCTGGGCCATTTAGAATTAATACATGCATTTACATTTAAGTATAAGTTAGCTTATGGTTGTTTTTACAACACTGTTTTGAACTCCACGTAGCAATTTCATTGAAATGTGCTATAGTTTAAAATAAAATAATTACAGGGCAAATTTTGAATTCTAGCCTAGAAATAGAATGTATAACTGCTATACAAAGTCTCTGATCGGCACACAATATGCATTTAACCGATCTGAACTGGATTGAGTTTTTCTGAATCAAAACAGTGAAACAAAAATAAAAAGAAAGAAATCAGCAAGAAAAACCTAAATGTAGAAGTTACCAAGAATTTTGTTTGAGAATTCACTGCCAATTAGGGCCTAAATGAAAAAAGAATGTGAAACCTCCATGCAAATCATGGTTAATCAGTGGACTAGACTTCAGAATTCCTGGTTTCTAGGCTTTGCACTGATATTGATGCTTGTAGACACATTGGAGGAAACCATATACAGCAATGCTTTAGTCTACATCTGTTAAACAGACTAACATGAAGTTCTGGAAACACTGACTAGTTGTGAAACACTTCATGACCTAAAAACCTGGAACAGGGTGAGATGGAGCATTAGTGGAAAGAACATGGGATTTAGAGCCAAAGGACCAGGATCTCAATGTTGGCTCTGCCACTTACTACCTGTTGACCTTGGACAAATCCCTTTAACCTCCCCATCTCTCAGTTTTCTCATTTTTAAAATAGTCAAGGTTGTACTAGCCCCTTGCTAAGGTCCCTTCTAGGTCAAAATGTTATGATGAGAATGTTTTTGTTGAAGTTTTTAAAATTAGTGTTAAGCAAGCTCAAGAAGATATTTTACCTGAGTGGAAATGACTCACAGGAACGAGACAGTGAACATCTACCTCTGAAGTCCAGAAGCCCTCTTTCTTGGGGTATGTCTAGGGATACCCCTAGTGACCTATCTGAGAATTAGGTCATCTGTATCAGAGACAAATTAAAGGGTGCATGCGTGCTCGTAAGGAAGGAGTGGTTCTATTCTGGTTTTGTTTGTGTGTTTTTGTTTTTGTTTTGTTTCTGGTAAAGAGTATACTTGGGATATAGCTCCATGATGATGTCTCCTTATAAGTCAGGTCTGACTCTCTGTGTAAGTGGCCTCTATGTGGCTCTCAAAGGCAGAAATATTAGCAGTATCTAGTTCTCAAGCCTTTTCCTTTATTCTGTTTCTTTAGAGTGGTAGGTTTATTGCAGTGAAAAAAATGAGGCAAGAAGAAGAGATCATAGTTCATATATATGCATACATACATATAGATATAGATATAGATACATAGATATGCATGGAGGGGTAGCACTTACATACCTAAACTAGGGAGAAAATCATAGTAAGGAGCTGTCCTGGATTACTTTCCTACACAACTGTTATTTCAGAGGCTGTGCTATGTTGGTCCTAAAGGGTTAAACAACCCATCATCAGATTAAAGAGCAGACTCCAGCAATGAGGAGAATTTTTGAAGCTCTGCCAATGTGACTTTTCCTAATGTAGTAGAATTCATTATAAAATCAGGATTTTCTCATGTGCTAAGGGGTTGGAAATGTGAGGCATGTCTTATCTGTGCTGGCTCACAGCTAAAGAACTATTATTACTGTTGAATTATAATTATCATAGGTCATGCCACATATAAAACATAAGTCCTGTATTATGGTTGAATAGCCTAGGTAGGCAGAGCCATAACTAGAAATTTTCTTCCCTGGGGCAAGCAGCATAAAGAGAACTCTTAGTTGAGAAGTAAGCAGGACCCTGGTATGAGGCTTGAAACCCCTGCCATGTAGTGAGCAGGAAGAGGCAAGGGAGGAGCTCAAGGTCAGTCCAGCAATCTGATAGCTTCCTATTATCACCTGTTAATCTTGCTAACTAGGTGGAAAAGCTCTGCTTCTATGAGGCTGAAGAAATGAAAGTGTTGTCAGACTCCTGTAGAATGTGGAGCTCTGGGAAAATTACCAGTTGCCCCACTCTGGTATTAGCTCTGTAGGAAAGCAATGGAGATGTTAAGAAGGAAGGTGACTCAAACTATTAGTGATTCTATTCTTGCATCTTCTGAAAGCATATTGTGCAATAATGCCAAAAAACCCCAATATTGTAACTTTTTGGCTTTACTGTTATTTAAATGACTTAATAAACAAATTGCTTATCAGAAGTATAGAATTTCTTATTGTAAACTATTTCCATTCCTTTCACCAAGAATAATTGAGTTATGGAATTATACAGTTGGAAGAGATCTGGGGTTGATCTAATCCAGCCCCATCATTATACCAGATGTGGAAAATAAAACTCAGAAAGGTAAACAGATTCCCCCACCCCCAATATCACACATTGACTTCTACAAATGTTTATCAGGTGCTTACTAAGTATAAGGCACAGTGGTAGATAATAGGGATAAAGAGACAAAAACAAGGGACTTAGGTGTTTTATTGGGCTTATATTCAAGGGGCATAATTGGTGCTAGAATCTGGTTCATAGTATATATAGTCTTGGATGTATACATAGAGACCTCCAGTGGGCTCGACTCCCTAGCTGCCAAAGACTAAGCTGTTTTAGATTCGGGGTGGATGGAGATATCTGGTGAAACAACATTGTAGTGATTCCTCTGGAAATCTTCTAGCAACCTACTTTTAGCAATTGTTGCTGTTTAGAGGAAACCATATCCCTTCATATATGGCTCACAATTATTTCATATGTAATACCTTTGTCTCTCCAATTAAGTTATAAATTCCTTAAGAGGAGAGGTCATGACATGGGGGAAGATTACATAGATTCAAGGCTGGAGGAACTTGGATGTTATCTAGACCAGAAGTGTCAAACTCAGAAACTTCATGCCATATATTGACTTAGAAAACCACAAATTAATCTTAGCCATGTTGAATTGTATTTTTATTTATTTTGTTAAACATTCCCCAATTATGTTTTAATCTGGCTCAAGTTGCACTAGGGAATTTTGTAGATGCCTAATGGATTTATGATAAACTGAGGCCCGGAAAATTAGGTTTTCTGTCCCAGGCCATACAGAAAATGAGAGGCAGATCCAGGATTCAAACTCAAATCCTGTGATTTCAAATCTAGCACTGTTTCTACTGCACTATGTTGTTTCTTATAGTTCCCTTATCTAGCACTGAGCTAGCCATTCAGGAGCATTCAAAAACACTTGTTGATTAATTGATTAGGTTGAGTCCTAATTAGGTAATTAAGTGAGGTGAAATCTTAACATCAAGATCCTTTGACACTTACCTCAGCAACCTGTGATTTGAAAGTTCTATGTTTGGGATTGACTTCCACCTGGCTATTGCAATTCCTACTGGAAGTTGCTGTGTTTTTAAAATATTGATAAGCCATCTAATATTTTCTCTAAGGGATGGCAGCTGACTTTGTGTAGATCCTAAGAGATCAACAATCTTTTTTTTTGGTGGGAGTGGGGGATTATAGGCTTGATATTTCGTTGGTGTAGGAAAGTCTTGATGTGAAAACATCCTTCATCAAAAGGGTGACATACTGACAATTTATCAGTAACTTATAGTTTTGAGAAGCTGCCTAGCTTATTGAAATACTAAGCGTCATGTCACCATGTGTCAGTAGCAGGAATTGAAGCCAGGTTTATGTATTTCAAGGTAAGCTTTCTATCTAATATTTGATGTAGCCTCTTGATTTACATATAAAGATCAATCATTATCACTGTAGGAAAATCACTATTATTTTCCCTTATTTCCCAGAGAAATAAAGGAGAAAATTTTAATTCTTATGTAATCTGACTACTTCTGGGACACAGAAATGCATGGTCAGGGTTGAAGTTTGATGGATCAGAATGGTACCTTTTGGATTATAATCAGAAGAATGAGCACTAGTATTCTGGTGGCAGGATGTTGAACTGAGTTGCTGGAACTATAGATTCAAAGGTGAGAGGACAGCAATGAGGGAGACAGAGATGCTTCAGCAGGTGCTTTGAATGGAAACTAAAGTGTTCTCTGTACTTACTGTATTACCTATTTAAACCCACAGGGCTAGAGTGTGCTTAGAATGGACTGGAACTGAAACTTGAAATGACAGAGAATTTCCCATGTTACCCTCTGCCTGTTGCTACATGATTTCTCTAGTCCTTTGGGTGCTTCATAATTTCTTAACTGCTGTAGCAACTGAAAAACTATTTTTACCCTTGATATAAAATTACAACCAGTCATAACTACTAAGTAATCCATATTTGTCATTATATTGTGTGCTTTTAGAGAGCAGGGATTGCATTTACCTCTCTGTGTATCTCTAGCACTTAGCACAGAACCTGACATGCAATAGGCGTTTAATAAATGCTTATTAAGCAACTGATTGAACAGAAGGACTATGATGGATCAAGCTAGCAAAAAAACTGGGATTGGTATTAAGAGGAAGTATAAAATACTTAGGGGGTTTTATCCTTGCTTGGGGGCTCCAAGCTATAATAGAAAATTTAATTATTTTGATTATTAAAATTTTTATAAACTTTTTTAAAAACAGAATTTAAACAGAATCTGGGTTTTGTCTGCATTTCTCTGGCTAAAATAGTGAGCCAAGTAGTAATGGTGGACTAATAGGGGTGAGCCACATTGTCTTCTCCATTGTTCCCTCCTTGGGCATGCCCAGTGGAGTGAGAATAGTGAATGAGAAGTGGCTCTACTTGGTAGGATAAGAAAGGCATCCTTTAGGAAGAGTGCCCATTCCTTACCCCACTCCCAAATTCCAGAGGTTAGGACCACAGGAAAAAGTAGGAATACCTCCTTTTCATGTTTACTTTCCACCTTAAACCTCCCAACCTTGCCAGATAATGCCACCTACTGGTTACACTTTCCTCCAAGACGATTTTAATCTTTTGTCACAGTAATCCTTATTCTCTATTTTAATTATTCAGCTAAAACTTGTAACAGCTATGGTAGGGGGATTGGAGTAGTAAGAGATCCTGATGTTGGTTCACAAGAGATTCCATTCCTTCCTGTAGCTCTACTCTTCATACATCAATCTCTGGTCATTGTCCATGTACTTATAAGTGAGAGAGAGCACTTGAAGCATGTAGTGCACTGATGTGTACTATCCCTATAGTGATTAGTTCAAAATCTGATTTTTGTAAATCTCACATCTAAAGAGATTGCCAATTAGGAAAAGACAAAAGAACCAAATTAATAGTCCTGTTGTTTTGCTTTTTTTAATCATGCAATCACCATGACTGGCTAATTTGAACCCTAGTATTGTAGTCATATGGGCAGCCAGGCGGCACAGTGCAAAGGGCACTGAGGCTAGAGTCAGGAAAACCTGAGTTCAAATTTGGTATCAGACATTTACTAGCTGTGTGAACCTGGGCAAGTCATTTAAAGCTGTTTACCTACGTTTCTCCTCTCTAAAATGAGCTGGAGAAGGAAATGGCAAACCACTTCAGTATCTTAGCCAAGAAAACCCCAAATGGGATCATGAAGAGTTGAACACAATTAAAATGACATAACAACAGCAGCAAACTGTAGTCATGAATTAGTAGTATCTACAGAATGTAAGTATACTCTTTGAGGCAATCAGATGTTGTAGTGGGTAGAGTACTGGCCTTGGACTCAGGAAGAGCTGAGTTCAAATCCTGCCTTAGATCCTTACTGTGTGACCCTAGAACAGCTGTGTAACTCTGGATAAGTCATTTTACCTGACTTGGCGTCAGTTTCCTCATCTGATAAGCAAGAAAGTCGGACTCAATGGTCTCCAAATTTCCCTTTCATATCTAAATCGATGATCCTAGATAGTGTATCATCTTACTTTATATTAATTATTATATGTATCCTGCAAGTCAACTCATATTCTCTGGAATATAACAATAATATGTATGTGTATATAGGAAAAATTACGGTACCATGTAAAAAATGTATAAAATCCTGTCCTCCTCATTCCAAAGAATGTGCATAATAACAGGGAGTTTAAGGATTATTTATTGCCTTATTTGTCTTTAGAACTATTTACTTCCTGTCTAGGACAATGACTTTCCCATTGCATTGTTTCCAATAACATACCTGAACTCTGCTTTTTGGTGCCCACACATACACTTCTTTTTTTTTTTTAAACTTTTTTACTTTTGGCCATCTATTTTTTTAAAACCTTGAGTTCCAAATTCTTTCCCCTCTTCTCTTCCCATCCACCCTCCCTAAGAAGTCAAGCAATTCAACATGGGCCACATGCGTGTCATTATGTATAACCCTTCCACAATACTCATGTTGTGAAAGA